>ONZH01010128.1:0-67411 GCA_900303285.1 Rhinella marina | reverse complement strand
AGACCGCACACATTCACTTTAGACCGCACACATACCTTAGACCGCACACTTCCTTAGACCGCACACGTACCTTAGACCGCACACATTACCGCACACTTTAGACCGCACACCAGACCGCACACATTCCTTAGACCGCACACGCACACACCTTAGACCGCACACATTATTCCTTAGACCGCACACGTTACCTTAGACCGCACACGTTCCTTAGACCGCACTTAGACGTTCCTTAGACCGCACACATTCCTTAGACCGCACACACCTTACCTTAGACCCGCACACATTCCTTGACCGCACACGTTCCTTAGACGACCGCACACGTTCACCTTAGACCGCACACGTTCCTTAGACCGCTTAGACGCACACGTACCTTAGACCGCACACGTTCCTTAGACCGCACACATTCCTAGACCGCACACATGCTTTAAACCTAACACATGCCTTAGACCGCACATATTCCTTAGACCGCACACGTTCCTTAGACCGCACACGTTCCTTAGACCGCACACATTCCTTAGACCGCACACGTTCCTTAGACCGCACATGTTCCTTAGACCGCACACGTTCCTTAGACCGCACACGTACCTTAGACCGCACACGTACCTTAGACCGCACACGTTCCTTAGACCGCACACATTCCTTAGACCGCACACATGCTTTAAACCTAACACATGCCTTAGACCGCACATATTCCTTAGACCGCACACGTTCCTTAGACCGCACACATTCCTTAGACCGCACGCGTTCCTTAGACCGCACACATCCACTGTTGGTGGAGAGTCAGGAGCGCCCATACACATGGTCAGCCAGCATGAATGTCCTGGGCACTACTTTATCGCAGTGGTGGGTGATTGAATATCATATTATGATCAGCAATATATGTCCCCTCCGTTGTATGCTGGGAATAGTAGTCCTTTATAATCAGTGATTCTAAACCTCATGTAAGATCTTCTTCCTAATGAGATTTTGCCCTCAATCCTATGTTTCCCCTCAGGTTTTTTCGTAAGATGATGGTCCTTTCTGTCAGTGACCGACCAATGATGGAGAAGGACAGAAGCCACGTGGCTACAAGGATATTAGACCTCGCCCTAGAGATCATCTCCTTGATAACTGGAGAGGTGAGAGTCTCACATGACATCACTCTTATCTCTAGTAATAAACCAGGGAAATGTCTGGAAAGGTGAAGGCTTCTTAGAACCTCTGTAGTGATCGGCGTCTCCTCATACACAGGATTACACAGTAGTGAAGAAGTCGTCTGGTGAGTGTGTGACACCCCGTGTGTCAGGAGGACGGAGCAGGACCCAGAGCCCCATCACCGAGCCTCCACCTCATTCACTGATACATGAGCAGATGATCCTAGAACTTACCACCAGGATCACTGACCTGCTGAGCGGAGAGGTGAGCGCTGCTGGGAATGCTGGGACATTATACAATAACACCAAGGGAGGGGTCTGGTAATGACTGTGTCCTTGTGTTGTCAGGTTCCTGTAAGGTGTCAGGATGTCGCTGTCTATTTCTCCATGGAGGAGTGGGAGTATTTAGAAGGACACAAGGATCTGTACAAGGAGGCCATGATGGAGAATCACCAGCCCCTCACATCACCGGGTAAGAGGAGACCTTCCTGATTATAGAGGAGAGTCCAGGTTTAGGGGTCACCTAGACTCACCCCTCATCTGATCATCACATATAGACAATGTATTCAGTCTCTGTGTATATTTCTATAGATGGATCCAGTCAGAGAAATCCACCAGAGAGATCTCCCAGTCCTCTATGTCCCCAGGACTGTCCAGAGGAGAAGCAGAATGTCCCACTGGATCATCAGGACGTCATGATGGAGAATCACCAGCCCCTCACATCACCGGGTAAGAGGAGACCTTCCTGATTATAGAGGAGAGTCCAGGTTTAGTGGTCACCTAGACTCACCCTTCATCTGATCATCACATATAGATGAATTGTGATGAATGATGAATGTATTCAGTCTATTTGTATATTCTGTATAGATGGATCCAGTCAGAGAAATCCACCAGAGAGATGTCCTAGTCCTCTCTGTCCCCAGGACTGTCCAGACGAGATGCTGAATGTCCCACTGGATCATCAGGACGTCATGATGGAGAATCACCAGCATCTCACATCACCGGGTAAGAGGAGACCTTTTTGATTATAGATAAGAGTCCAGGTTTAGGGGTCACCTAGACTCACCCCTCATCTGAACATCACATATAGACAATGTATTCAGTCACTGTGTATATTCCTATAGATGGATCCAGTCAGAGAAATCCACCAGAGAGATGTCCTAGTCCTCTGTATTCCCAGGACTGTCCAGAGGAAAAGCCAAATTTTGCAATGGATCATCATGAACTGAAGATGGAGAATCACCAGCTCCTCATATCACTGGGTAAGAGGAGACCTTCCTGATTATAGAGGAGAGTCCAGGTTTGGGGATCACCTAGACTCGCCTCTCATCTGATCATCACATATAGACAGTGTATTCACTGAACTAACCCCTTGTTTCCAAAGAGGAATGACGCTACAAATCTTGGACAGATGTAGAATCCAGTCACAACTTTTCTGTTTCGTCAGTCACAACAGTACAATAGACAAATCACCAGGTCCAGATGGCTATGATGCAGATAATGAGTCCTGATTTTCATGAGGACCCGGCTCCCCCATCCCCCACTACTGATTTACATAATTTGAACTCAGCGGTGAAGGGGCATAGAGATGTGATGCCAACATTCCCAAAGTGAGCCTAGAATCTGATGTTTGTTGTTTATCTGGGCTTTTCAAATGCTGTGCTACATTAAGGTTGGTACATAAGATGAGAATGCGAGGACTGGGAGAAAATGTATATAACTTGGACAGTAACTGTCTCAACAAGAGAAAACGGAGGGTGGTAAATATTCATATTGGGTCATAGTCACCAGTGGGTTACCACAGGGGGCAGTATTAAGGGGATCACAGTTATTAGTGAGGTACCACAGGGGGCAGTATTAAGGAGATCACAGTTACTAGTTGGTTACCACAGTGGGCAGTATTGAGGGGATCACAGTTACTAGTGGGGTACCACAGGGGGCAGTACTGAGGGGATCACAGTTACTAGTGGGGTACCACAGGGGGCAGTATTGAGGGGATCACAGTTACTAGTGAGGTATCACAGGGGGCAGTATTGAGGGGATCACAGTTATTAGTGGGGTACCACAGGGGGCAGTACTGAGGGGATCACAGTTATTAGTGGGGTACCACAGGGGGCAGTATTGAGGGGATCACAGTTACTAGTGAGTTATCACAGGGGGCAGTATTGAGGGGATCACAGTTACTAGTGTGTTACCACAGGGGCAGTATTGAGGGGATCACAGTTACTAGTGTGTTACCACAGGGGGCAGTATTGGAGGGGGTCACAGTTACTAGGGGGGTACTAGTATTGAAGGGGGTCACAGTTACTAGTGGGGTACCACAGGCGGCAGTATTGGAGGGGGTCACAGTTACTGGTGGGTTACCACAGGGGCAGTATTGGAGGGGATCACAGTTACTAGTGGGTTACCACAGGGGGCAGTATTGAGCGGATCACAGTTACTAGTGGGTTACCACAGGGGGCAGTATTGAGGGGATCACAGTTACTAGTGGGTTTTCCACAGGGGGCAGTACTGAGGGGATCACAGTTACTAGTGGGTTACCACAGGGGGCAGTACTGAGCAGATCACAGTTACTAGTGGGTTTCCACAGGGGGCAGTACTGAGCAGATCACAGTTACTAGTGGGTTACCACAGGGGGCAGTATTGAGGGGATCACAGTTACTAGTGGGTTCCACAGGGGGCAATATTGATGGGAACACAGTTATTAGTGGGTTACCACAGGGGGCAGTATTGAGCGGATCACAGTTACTAGTGGGTTACCACAGGGGGCAGTATTGGAGGGGGTCACAGTTACTAGTGGGGTACTAGTATTGGAGGGGGTCACAGTTACTAGTGGGGTACCACAGGGGCAGTAATGGAGGGGTCACAGTTACTGGTGGGTTACCACAGGGGGCAGTATTGGAGGGGATCACAGTTACTAGTGGGTTACCACAGGGGGCAGTATTGAGCGGATCACAGTTACTAGTGGGTTACCACAGGGGGCTGTATTGAGCGGATCACAGTTACTAGTGGGTTACCACAGGGGGCTGTATTAGAGGGGGTCACAGTTACTGGTGGGTTACCACAGGGGGCTGTATTGGAGGGGGTCACAGTTACTGGTGGGTTACCACAGGGGGCAGTATTGGAGGGGATCACAGTTACTAGTGGGTTACCACAGGGGGCTGTATTGGAGGGGATCACAGTTTACTAGTGGGTTACCACAGGGGGCAGTACTGAGGGATCACAGTTACTAGTGGGTTACCACAGGGGGCAGTATTGGAGGGGATCACAGTTACTAGTGGGTTACCACAGGGGGCAGTATTGGAGGGGATCACAGTTACTAGTGGGTTACCACAGGGGGCAGTATTGAGGGGATCACAGTTACTAGTGGGGTACTACAATGACATCAATGATTTTGTTTCTTTTCCAGGTGTGGACAGTATGAGAAGTTCCTACGGACATCTCTATTTATCTCCCTATTATGAAGTAGAGGGTAATCCATCACGGATTGGTGAGAAAAAGCCTGACCACAGACTTCATAAAAGTTTTGAATGTTTAGAAGCCGGGAAACCATTCAATACGAAAGGTAGAAGAATTCAAAAACATGAAAGAACTTTTTCATGTTCTGAATGTGGGAAATCTTTTTGTTCAAAATCGGATCTTGGAAAACATCAAAGACTTCACATAGGGAAGACTACACATCCATGTCCCGAATGCGGGAAGTGGTTTACTCAAAAATCACATCTTGCCAATCATCTAAGAACTCACACAGGGGAAATGCCATATATATGCCCTGAATGCGGCAAGTATTGTAGTAGGAAATGCAATTTTATGGATCATCTAAGAAGCCACACAGGAGAGAAGCCGTTTTCATGTCCTGAATGTGGGAAGTGTTTTAGTCGTAAATCGCATTTTACGGAACATCTAAAAAGTCACACAGGGGAGAAGCCGTTCTCGTGCTCAGAATGCGGGAAGTGCTTTACAACTCATTCACATCTTTCTAGACATCAGAGAAGCCACACTGGGGAGAAGCCATATTCATGCGTGGAATGTGGAAAATGCTTTGTTCGTAAAGATTATCTTGAGAGCCATCAGAGGAGCCACACAGGGGTGAAGCCATATTCATGTTCAGAGTGTGGGAAGTGTTTTACCCAGAAGTCACATCTCTTGAGTCATCAACAAATTCACACAGGAAAGAAGTTGTTTTTCAGTTAAAGATGTTGTTGAGAGACATCAGAGCATTCCTACAAGACAGGAGGCATTTTCAGGTTTATATAGTTGGAAATGTTTATCCAGAAATCGGTTGTTGTCGGGTATTGGAGAACTCACACAGGACAACAACCATTTTAACGCTCAGATTGTAGGAAATGTGGCAAGTGTGGATCTCTGTTCTCTCACCAACAAAAATCAGGGGGCTTAGTAAGTGCAGGGTGAATATTATCATGTGGGAAGATGTCATGGGGTCTTCTCCCACAACTGGCTGACCTAGAGGCCTATGGACAGCCACCTAGAGGTACTTAAGGCATCTTTCCATGTGGGAGGGTGCCTGAGCAATAGGTTTCAGTTCGCTAGTTCCTGCAAAGGTGTTCTGATTCCATCTGTTTTCCAGTGTACTGACTCCTGCCTGTTTCCCGTCTGATCTTCGCACTAACCCTGTGCTACTCCCCATGACCTCATACTGTTTACTGGATTTCATTAACTCTGCCTGCCCTGACCTCGGCCTGTTCATGACTTCAGTTTTCCTTGTTTCACCTCACTGTCTCTTGACCCCCGTCAGTCAGCTATCACTTGAACAAAGTCTACTCAGAGTGGTAGCGGCATGGTGGTTCCCCTGCATCAGAGAGAACAGGGGTTAAAGGATGAAACATAGATAACTTAGATAACATCTTCGGGAGTAGCACCAAGACAGATCTGTTGAAGTGACAGAGCGGATCCACACCTGCTACGTAACACAATCCCGAGGCAGGGATCGGAAGCTCACAGAAATACTCGGAAGTCCTTCTGGGTCCGTACCTCCATACTGCAAAACATAGGACATGTCCTATCTTTTGCCATATGTCGCGGATTGCAGACCCCTTCAAGTAAGACCCGCTGTTTGCGGTGCGGGACAGGAGCATGGAGGCCATACGTTCCTGTGGATGGTCGCAATGGATGTTATACACCTGTGGTGATGGACTGATTGACACACCTGAATTCGATGACCCAGTATTTTACTACACATAGTGTAGAGATAGAGTTGCCTGCATGTTATTGGCAGACTGCTTTGTGTGATATTTATGTGGGTAAGAAAACCTCTTTTCGTGATTTTTTTTTAATGGTATTTTCATAAAAATGATAAAATATAAATTGCTTAATTTTTTGATGGAAATAGTGCAAGTGGATCCTGTGGACATCTGACCTGACCTTACTGCCATGAAATAGAAAATAATAAGTGGGAAACATTTTAAGTAAAGCGGCAACACAAAATAATCTTTTTAAAAAATATTTTTCAACCACTTCCACCATCCTGACCAGGCCTATTTTTGCAAATCTGACATGTGTCCCCTTATGTGGTATTAACTTTGGAATGCTTTTACTTATCCAGGCGATTCGAAGATTTTGTGACACGTTGTACTGCATTAGTGGTAAATTTGGGTTGATATATTTTACCTTTATTTATAAAAAAAATCTTAAATTGATAGAACATGTGGCAAAATTAGCAATTTTCTAAATTTCTATTTCTTTCCTTTATTGACAGTGATACCACACAAATAGTTAGTAATTACCTTTCACCATATGTCTACTTTATGTTGGCTCATTTTGTAATTTTTTTTATTTTTTTTTCGACTTTAGAAAGCTAAGATTTTGGAAACAAAATTTCACATTTTCAGGGAAAATTTCCACTGACTTTTCTAAGAACCATTTCAGTTTAGAAGTGAACTTCCATATTAATCCATTTTTCCTGTAACACAGCAAAACAAACCTAAAAATTTATTACCCTGATTTTGCAGTTTACAGAAATACCCCATATGTGGTCACAAACTGCTGTATGGGCACACGGCGGAGCTCAGAAGGGTAGGAGGGCAGATTTTGCCGAAATGGTTTTTGGGCACCATGTTACATTTGAAGAGACCCTGAGGTACACGCACAGTAGAAACCCTTAATAACTGACACCAGTTTGGAAACCGCACCCCTCTAGAAATTTATCGAGCAATGTATTGAGTGCTTTGACCCCACAGGCACGTCAAAGAATTTAGAAACATTGGGCTGTGAAAATAAAAAAATTATTTTTTTTTCCAATAAATTGTTGCTATAGCCCTAACTTTTTCATTTTCACAAGGGGTAACAAGGTTAACAGAAAAAAAATCACCCCACAATTTGTTACACATTTTTTCTTGAATATTGCAACACCCCCATATGTGGTCTTAAAGGGGTTATCCAACCAACCTGAAATGATAACCCATATGCCCAGGCCCCTCACACACCATGTACTTACCTCGCTCCCCAGCACCCGTGTTGCTTCTGAAGCCCACACAGCCGCTGCTTCATCTCCCTGGTGCATGATTGACAGGGGACGACCCTCCCTAGCATCGCGGGTGATGCTACGGAGGCTCATCACCGTCTGCTATTGGCTGCACAACCCCCCGATGACAGATGTTTTCATCCACGCTACAGAAAAATGCAGAGGCACCCGTGCAGGTTTCAGAAACGACCCAAGTGCTGGGGAGTGAGGAAAATACATTGTGTCTGAAAGGTCCAGGCATATGGGGGAGCATTTCAGGGGTTGGATAACCCCTTTAAACTGCTGTACAGGCACACTGTAGGGCTCAGAAAAGTCCAGGACTCCTAAGAGTCCTGGTTTGGTGATTTATACAGCACTGGCCGACAGCTGCAGAGGCCAAGAGGTGGCCCCATTTAGAATTTACCAAGGGTATATACCAAGGGGTATATGGAGCTTTTTGACCCCACAGCAGTTTAGCAAAAATGAATTCACAGCAAAGTGAAAATTAAAATTTTTGCACAGCTACGCCATTCCTGTTCACTATAGTGTCCATCGTCTCAGAAGTGCAGTGTAATAACATATGAATGGCGGGAGAACTTGTAATCACACTACGCCACCGCTCCAGAGGAGAAGACGTATAATGAAGAAGAAGCAGCGCTCGCATGAAGCACCACCTCCTCTTCAAACAGCTGATCGCCGGGGGTGCCGGGTGTCAGACTCCTGACAATTTGATATTGATGACCTACCATAACGACTGGTCATCAATACGTACTGGCAGCACAACCCCGTTCACCTAATAGGGCAGGTGTGTATGGTGAGATGCGTTAATCCCCGATATTGTCGCTGCCATTAATCACAAGATTTATTTGCTGAGTGTCGTGGATTTACTGATGTTTTCTGTGAAAAGACTGTTAATATTCTAGAGGATATGACTGCCCAAAGGGGAGGACTTACCCCTAAGCAAGCATAATAACCTTTTGGGGTCCCCACTGCGCTCCCCCTTCCGGTCCTGTCTGGACACAGCAGGAAAGGGCTGGACTTCTGCAGCCTACGACTGGCTAAATTGCATTCACAGCCATTTCTTTCTGTGCAGACAGGACCAGGATTGGGAATCCTAGAACAGGGGGCAGGGATCAGTGAATACAAGTTCTGTAATTGAACCACTTCCCTAGCGTTCGTGGCATGCTCTATATACGTTGGTGGTAGGGTCTTTTAAAGTGGTGTCCACTACATAGCGGAGCGGCCACCGTAGCCGCCAGGGCGAATATCTGAATCTATAACACTGATCTCAGACATATAACCCCCGAGATGTTGTGGTCAAATGTGACAACTTCATCTGAAGGTTAAAAAAAACTGAAATGTGCACTTCCTGGGCCGGAACGCCTTCCCTTCACTGAGATCAGGGAAGGCATTCCTTAGCAGTAATAGTGTAAGACCAGCAGGTGGGACCCACTGGTCAAACCAGAGATAGTGTGGATTCTCTGTGTCAACCAAGGGATGGCAGCCACTAACCCCTAGGGTGTTATTCACCACTCTCATAGGAGACAGGACAGAACACAGCAAGATATAAACTGAACCACTGCTTACAGGATTAGCTAATATGGGTGACAGCTTCCTCACTTAGTCAGACAAGTAACGCTCCAATAGATCACATTGCGGATAGAACCACAGTTAGTGTGAACTGAGTACAATAGAAGACAAGGTGGTGAGAAGTTGTACAGCAGAGAAGACTGGAGTAAAGGTGGCAGAGCAGATGATTGTCAGAGGCAGAAGCTGAAGTGTAGTCAGAGACAAACCCGAGGTCACTAACCGGTATCAGATAGTAGTGTGGTAAAGAGGATCAGACAGGTCAAGCAGTCAATGCAAGCAGCAGGCAATCAGAATGTTCAAACACAGAAGATCAGAACAGAACGCCTTTGCTATTACTGTTAGTAACTCAATGCTCAGGCATCTTAAGGAGAGGAAGCTGCAGTCTAAACCTGTAAATCCGCCCAGGGGCCATGCTGGGAGGCAGGAAGCATGGGCCTCTGGAAGCATAAGTGGGGATGCCAGCATGGGATGGAGCACGGAGGCAGTGTGGTCGAAGGAGGCGTCTGGCAGGCGTGCACCTGCCCCCATCTGGAAGAGACAGCAGCGGGCAGTGTAGCAGGAGATGCTGGGGATATGACAGGTGAGACAGAGGGAGGTATGGCAGAAGGCCCCGGCTTAACAAATAGGCCAGAGCTTGTACAGTGCTTCTAGGCCTACAGTGGGGAAATGAATGACCTGCAGAAATCTGGGACCAACGTAACAAAGGCTACCGTCAGTAACACACTACACCGCCAGGGACTCAGATCCTGCAGTGCCAGACGTGTCCCCCTGCTTAAGCCAGTACATATCCGGGCCCGTCTGAAGTTTGCTAGAGAGCATTTGGATGTTCCAGAAGAGTATTGAGAGAATGTCATATGGTCAGATGAAACCAAAGTAGAACTGTTTGGTAGAAACACAACTCGTCGTGTTTGGAGGAGAGTGAATGCTGAGTTGCATCCAAAGAACACCATACCTACTGTGAAGCATGGGGGTGGCAACATCATGATTTGGGTCTGTTTCTCTGCAAAGGGACCAGGACGACTGATCCGTGTACATGAAAGAATGAATGGGGCCATGTATCGTGAGATTTTGAGTGCAAACCTCCTTCCATCAGCAAGGGCATTGAAGATGAAACGTGGCTGGGTCTTTCAGCATGACAATGATCCCAAGCACACCGCCAGGGCAACGAAGGAGTGGCTTCGTAAGAAGCATTTCAAGGTCCTGGAGTGGCCTAGCCAGTCTCCAGATCTCAACCCCATAGAAAACCTTTGGAGGGAGCTGAAAGTCCGTGTTGCCGAGCGACAGCCCCAAAACATCACTGCTCTAGAGGAGATCTGCATGGATGAATGGGCCAACATATCAGCAAGAGTGTGTGCCAACCTTGTGAAGACAGAAAACGTCTGACCTCTGTCATTGCCAACAAAGGAGATATAACAAAGTATTGAGATTAACTTTTCTTATTGACCAAATACTTATTTTCCACCATAATTTGCAAATAAATTCTTTAAAAATCAGACATGTGATTTTCTGGATTTGTTTTCTCATTTTGTCTCTCATAGTTGAGGTCTACCTATGATGTCAATTACAGGCCGACCTCATCTTTATAAGTGGGAGAACTTGTACAATTGGTGGCTGACTAAATACTTTTTTCCCCACTGTATTACTGGTATTCCAATGCAGGCCTGCAGGTGGCAGCACTGCATTGGAATGTAATGCTTTTTGTAGTCCTTAACAGATAAAAATCCCATCACTGAATACAAACAGCAATCTAATGATTGCATATTGTTGTCCCATTGGGGGCGTAAATAAAAAATTAAAAATCAATAAAAAATTTAAATCACCCCTTTTACCCAAAATTAAAATAATAAAAAAAATTAAAGATCATGACCATCACCACATAAAAAAATGCCTGTACTGTTAAATTAAAAATATTTATCCCATGTGACAAACGACATAATGGAAAAAAATTTAAATGGACTATTCTCATTTTTTTCATCATTTCACTTCCCCAAAAAATGAAATAAAAAATGATCAAACAGTCCCACACACCCCAAAATGGTATCAATAAAAACTACAGATCGTCCCACAGTATCAATATTAACACAAGAAAAACAATATAAATGTGGCATCGCTGTAATCGTACTGAAGGGAACAGGTCAGTTTTACCACATTACTCACCATTCACATCAGAATCAGATCGGTGACTTGTATGAGCTCCGCCTTCTCTTCGCTGATTACCTGCAGTGGGAGCTGTCCCATTCACTTCAGTGAGCTATAATTAGACCTGCTCGCTGCTGGACTTTCGACAGCAAGAAAGTAAACAGTGAAGAGAAGGCAGTGCTCATACAAGTCACCGATCTGATACTGAAGACCTATCAGCGGACAATCCCTGTAAATGGTGCCATTACAATGCACAGCTTATTGCACAAAAAAGGCTTCATGGATATGTAAATGTAAAAATAAAAAGGTATGGCTCGGGAAAGGCAGAGAGTAAAAAATGAAAAGGGAAGATCGCCGGTTAATGAAGCAGTTTATTTCGGTATGTGTAGACTGGGGGAAGCTTCTTCTTGCACTGGAATATACCTGTAAGCTGCAAATGAAACATCACTCTTCTTCCTTCAACCCCTCTAACATACAGTCCCATGTAAATAACATCACTCCCCTCCCTCCAGTCTTCTCTAACATACAGTCCCATGTAAATAACATCACTCCCTCCCTCCAGTCTTCTCTCACATACAGTCCCATGTAAATAACATCACTCCTCCCTCCAGTCTTCTCTCACATACAGTCCCATGTAAATAACATCACTCCCTCCTCCAGTCTTCTCTCACATACAGTCCCATGTAAATAACATCACTCCCTCCCTCCAGTCTTCTCTCACATACAGTCCCATGTAAATAACATCACTCTCCTCCCTCCAGTCTTCTCTAACATACATTTGGGGTGGCCACAATGCTACACTGGGTCCCCCAGACACTGTTCAGGTGTCACCATGTGCTGCTGCTCTCCAGAAGGGATGGTAAGGTGTGGTGCACCCAATGGGAAATAAGTCCAGAGAGTCAGGGTCTGCAGTAACCAGGGGGCTTCTTTACTGGAGGGATTCAGGTATAAAACAATACAGGCAAGGCATAGGGCTGGCTTCTCCAGTCTCCTCCCTGAGACGAGGGCTGGCTTCCCAGTCTCCTCCCTGAGACGAGGCATAGGGCTGGCTTCTCCAGTCTCCTCCCTGAGATGAAGCATAGGGCTGACTCTCCAGTCTCCTCCCTGAGACGAGGCATAGGGCTGGCTTCTCCAGTCTCCTCCCTGAGATGAAGCATAGGGCTGACTTCTCCAGTCTCCACCCTGAGACGAGGCATAGGGCTGGCTTCTCCAGTCTCCTCCCTGAGACAAGGCATAGGGCTGGCTTCTCCAGTCTCCTCCCTGAGACGAGGCATAGGGCTGCCTTCTCCAGTCTCCTCCCTGAGATGAGGCATAGGGCTGGCTTCTCCAGTCTCCTCCCTGAGACGAGGCATAGGGCTGGCTTCTCCAGTCTCCTCCCTGAGATGAAGCATAGGGCTGACTTCTCCTGTCTCCACCCTGAGACGAGGCATAGGGCTGGCTTCTCCAGTCTCCTCCCTGAGACAAGGCATAGGGCTGGCTTCTCCAGTCTCCTCCCGAGACGAGGCATAGGGCTGGCTTCTCCAGTCCTCCTGGCAGCTTCTCCAGTCTCCTCCCTGAGACGATGCATAGGGCTCGCTTCTACAGTCTCCTCCCTGAGACGAGGCATAGGGCTCGCTTCTCAGTCTCCTCCCAGACGAGTCATGCTCTCCAGTCTCCTCCTGAGACGAGCATAGGGCTGGCTTCTCCAGTCTCCTACCTGAGACGAGGCATAGGGCTGGATGGTAAGGAAAGTCAGGTGTCATGTGTTGCTGCTCTCCAGAAGGGATGGTAAGGTGTGGTGCACCCAATGGGAAATAAGTCCAGAGAGTCAGGGTCTGCAGTAACCAGGGGGCTTCTTTACTGGAGGGATTCAGGTATAAAACAATACAGGCGAGGCATAGGGCTGACTTCTCCAGTCTCCACCCTGAGACGAGGCATAGGGCTGGCTTCTCCAGTCTCCTCCCTGAGACGATGCATAGGGCTGACTTCTCCAGTCTTCACCCTGAGACGAGGCATAGGGCTGGCTTCTCCAGTCTCCTCCCTGAGACGAGGCATAGGGCTGGCTTCTCAGTCTCCTCCCTGAGACGATGCATAGGGCTTGACTTGGCTCCAGTCTTCACCCTGAGACGAGGCATAAGGCTGGCTTCTCCAGTCTCCTCCCTGAGACGATGCATAGGGCTGGCTTCTTCAGTCTCCTCCCTGAGACGAGGCATAGGCTCGCTTCTACAAGTCTCCTCCGTGAGACGAGTCATAGGGCCGGCTTTCCAGTCTCCCCCTGAGACGAGTGCATAGGCTGACTTCTCCAGTCTTCACCCTGAGCAAGGCATAGGGCTGGCTTCTCCAGTCTCCTCCCTGAGACGAGGCATAGGGCTGGATGGTAAGGAAAGTCCTGAGCTAGCTGTCCCTCTGTCTCTCAGAAGGTTGGTGATCCAGGGTCTGTGGCCAGTGTATCCCAGTCTCAGCATCACCATCTCAGAGCATGTATTGGAGAGAAAAAGCCAGACATTGTTATTATTACCACTTGTTTTTGTAACTAAAACCAGACTGACCTTTTGAAGCTTGTCTTGGTTTAGCTCTTTTATTATGTCTAGAAACTTGTTTTTGTCTGCAAGAAAAAACTGCTCTGTGTCATTGCCCCTTGAGTATAATTGAAGCTGTTAAATGTAAGTCTATGACCGCAACGAGAGCTTAGGAAAAACAATTGTATATACGGAGAAGCAGTCAGAGCCCCTAGTGTATTGAGCTTAGGGAATATTACAGCTTGGAGGGGAGAATTCATGCCAGCCTGCATTAGTGATCAGCTAAAGAAGAAGACTGTTGAGATGGGGACGCTGAGCCACAGACCATGGGTCACCAGCCTTGTGACCAAGGAGCCACCCGGACTACTGATCTACAGACCATGGGCCTTTGACCAGGATACTAGCCTTCTGAGAGAGAGAGGGACAGCTGGGAATAGTCATGGTTGCATTAAATTTTTGGGTGAGGAGAGCTGCAGGAGTAAGCAGAGATGGGTCTTCAGGATCGTTGGATATGGGAACCAGTGGTCTAGTGTTTATAATGGCTACTACCTCAGCCATGAAGGTAGTGAGTGTCTTGTGAGTGAGCTTCAAAGGGCCTAGTTGCAGAAAGATGGAGTCAAGTATTCTCCGTGCAATGCCGATCATGCGCTCCCAAACACCTCCCATGTGAGATGAGTGAGGTGGGTTGAAAGTCCATGTGCAGCCTAGTTCGGAAAGGTATCTGTAGACTGACCTCCAGGTGGAGAATTTGTGGAAGCAGCTAGAACCAAGGTGCCTTTTAGAGGTCGAATTTCCACATCTGATTCAGGCTCAAAAAGTTCATGCGTGCACTTTTGAAGAGTGTTGGGTGTTGGTTGATACAGGAATGCAGGCCCTATGAGCCAGGTAGTGTCTTTAAGGCATGATGCTCATATAGCTCTGGTAGCATGGTCAGCAGGATTGTGGTTAGTTGGTACATAACCCCACTGAGAAGGCTGCGAGGACTTCTTAATTCTAAGTACTCGGTTGTTCACGTAGACATAGAATCTCCTAGTCTCGTTATGAATGTATCCCAACACTACTTTGCTATCGATAAAGAATTCTGCATCTTCAAGCCATAGGTCAAGTTTTGACGTGATGAGTTCTGCCAGCTCAATGGCAAGAACAGCAGCACAGAGCTCTAGTCTTGGTATGGTAGGTTTGGGACATGGCGCTAGCTTTGCTTTTCCCATGACGAACCCTATATAGATATGACCTGAGATGTCTACAGTTTTCAAATAGGCAACTGTGGCTATGGCTTTTACTGAAGCATTACAAAATATACACAGCCTCCTGGAGAGGACTTCTTCAGAGGATACATACGTGTATGGCCTATGTATGTTGAGATCAGACAATGAATTTAAAGAATTTCTCCAGGTTACCCATGAAACCTCTTTCTCTGAAGAAAGAGGGGTGTCCCAATCAGCTGAATCCACAGTTAATTCACGTAGCAAGGTCTTACCTTGGATGATCACAGGTGTAGCAAATCCAAGGGGATCGTACAGGCTGTTGATTGTGGATAGGATTCCTCATCAAGAAAAGGGTTTTTGCTCTAGGTTGACCTAAAACGTGAAGCTGTCAGACTTGAGGTCCCAGTTGAGTCCTAGACTACGTTGTACAGGAAGAGAGTCTGTAGATAAGTCCAGGTCCTTAAAGTCGTTGGCATAGTCTTTTGTAGGAAAGGCCTCCATCATGGTTTTGCTATTAGAAGCTATCTTATGTAGCCTGAGGTTAGAACGAGCGAGAGCACTATGAGTCCTTTTAAGTAAGCTGATTGCAGCCTCTGACGATGGAAGAGACTTTAGACCGTCATCTACGTAGAAGTCTCTTTCAATGAACTGTTGGACATCTTCATCAAAGTCTGTTTCGCTTCCCTGCGTGGATCTCTTCAGCCCATAGATCGCTACAGCAGGGGATGGGCTGTTGCCAAAAACGTGCACCTTCATACGGTATTCTACTATGTCTTTGGTAGGATCTAGAGATGAGCGAACGTTCTCGAAACGAGCACTGTACCGCTTGGCTCCCCTGCGCTAGCATAGGCGCTGGCAGCCACTTCCGTCCTCCTGAGGAGGACGGAAGCGGCTGCCGGCGCCCATGCAAGCACAGGGGAGCCAAGCGGTACAGTGCTCGTTTCGAGCACGTTTGCTCATCTCTAGTAGGGTTCGTTATCTTTGAACCAGAAGAAACGTAGGAAGGCTCTGTGTTCTTCATTGACAAAGAAACAATGGAACATTTGCTGTATATCTGCAGTGATGGCAACTGGTTCTTTATGGAATCTGATGAGAACACCAATGAGAGTGTTGTTAAGGTCAGGTCCTGTTAAAAGAACATCATTCAGAGAGAGTCCCTGGTATCTTGAGCTGGAGTCGAACACTACGCGTATCTGATCTGGTTTCTTGGGGTGATAGACAGCAAATATTGGGAGATACCAGCATTCTTCGCTCTCTTCTAGAGGTGGAGCCACTTCCACATGGCCATTTTTGAATATTTTGCTCATGAAAGCAAGGAAGTGTTGTTTCATCTCTGGCTTCCTTAGAAAGTTGCGTTTTAGCAAGGTAAGGCGTTTTAGAGCTTGCTCTCTGTTGTTAGGAAGACGAGTTCTCTGAGACTTGAACGGTAGCGGGGCCACCCAGCTATTGGTTTCATCTTTGTGAAATCCTTGATCTTCAAGAAGGTCTCCTCTTCAATGGAATGAGCTATTTTATGATCGTCTTTAGTCTTTTGGAAAACAGCGCACCCTAGATGATCTTCATCTCTGTTGCACAGATAATCGGTAGCGTACCTGCCCCCTCCGGTGTGTGGGTGTGCTGGGTTGGTAAGCTTCTCTCTCACAAGAAATGTGTTGAGACAAGGCAGAAAAAGGGATGGATGCCCGCTCTCTAACGTGCTTGTGTAAAGAGAGTTGACGTTGTTTGGTTTCTGAGCATTTCCTAGGCAAACGTCCCCTATAATGACCCATCCTAGGTCTAGTTTCTGAGCATAGGGAGAGTTATGCGGACCATTTATCTGCTTCTTCACATTGTGGACTCTAATAATGTCTCTGCGCAGCAAAAGTACCAACTTGGCTTGAGGATCGAGTGTGGGGATGAGATGCGCTATGCTTCTCAAATGAGCATGATGTAGAGCTGCCTCTGGTGTTTGGATTTCTTCTCTATTGTTTGGGATTGAATTACATTCTATTAATGTAGGAAGAGGTAAGAATGTCTGACCATCTAGAGATTCAATCTGGTAGCCTGTGGCTCTTCTTCCAATTTCTTAGCTCACCCCTGTACATGTCTTAAGTGAGTAGGACGAACTAAGTCCTTCAATTTTAAAGATGTCGAAGGAAACTGAGCTAGCAAGTGACCTGTTGCTCTGATCATCCAGGATGGCGTAGAGTTTGACTGCTCTTTCTCTGTGACCTATAGGGTAAACTGTAACAAGACAGATCTTCGAGCAAGATTTGTTACTCAGACCTTCTCCGCAAACTTGAGTACACTGGGGTGACACTTCAGGTGGTACACTGTCTTTACTCTCCCCGCCATGCTCTGTTATTTGGTCTGAGGGTGAGGGAATCTGTGGTGCTGACCCTAGGTGTAGAGCCATGTTGTGTTCTTGGCTGTTGCACTCGAAATAAGTAATACTGGCTTTGCAATCTCTAGCTAAGTGAGATGTAGATGCACAACACCTGTAGCATATGTCATTTCCTTTGAGGAACGCTCTGTGGTCCTTAAGAGATTTGTTCCTAAAACTTCTACACTTCTTCAATGAGTGAGGCTTTTTATGTAAGGGGCACTCCTTGTTTGGGTCTTTCATTAATGTCCCACTGGTTTCTGGTGTACTGTAGGTTTCATGTGAGAAATCGGTAGAAGATACATTTGTTTTGTGTACAGTGATAGGTGTGCCTCTGGAGTTACGAACTGAAGCAGGCTTACCTATCCTTGGGTTGACAGGGTCTACAGTGGAAAGTTCAAAACTGGGATCATTCATGATCTTCGCCTGCTGACGTACAAAATCTACAAAAAAGCAGAATGGAGGGAACAGCACGTTATGTTTTTCTTTGTACTCTGAGCCCTGGTTGATCCATTTCTCCTGCAAACTGTAAGGTAGCTTTTGCACTATGAATTTGATGCTTCTAGCTATATCTAGTGATGCGAGGCCTGGCAGGTCTCCTTTGGACTTGGCAACTTGGAGTTCTATCAAGAGGTCACTCAATTCTCTTAGCTTGTGAAAGCTTTTGTTTGAGATTTTAGGAAAGTCCTCTAACCTTTTAGAGAGGGATTCTTCTATCATCTCTTAGGAGCCATAGCACTCATTGAGCCTCTCCCATAACATGTCTAAGCCTCTGCTTGGGTAGTTGATGTTGATATCTCTGATGCGTTTTGCGTGATCTGACGACTCATCTCCTAGCCACTTGACTAACAGGTCAATCTCTTCACTTGCAGAGAGGTCAAGGCCTGCAGTGGTATTTCTGAAGGAAGCTCTCCATGCTCTGTAACTTTCGGGACGGTCATTAAACTTTGAGAGACCTTTGGTGAGCAGCTCTCGACGTGCAAAGAACTTGAGGAAAGCTGATAGCTCTTGATCTCTGAGAGGGAGATCTGGATGAGCATCGCTGTGGTAAGGATTCGTTGAGGAATTGCCATAGAACACGTTGTCGTCGGAATGGTCGCTGTTTGGCAGGAATCCATGGGCCTGGATGCAGGTGGCTCGGATGGTAATTGGTAGATGGAATTACCTTCATGCTTAGGGTGGAATGATTGGTGTGTGAGGGTCGCTGACTATATGACAGGATTTTGTCCTAGATGATTATCAGGATTTGATCTCATTCTTGGAGGTAGGTATGGGTAGTGTTCCAACTGGTCATGCTGCAGCACATAATCTAAGGTGCGTTGCGAGATATCCTGATGGCCAAGTTCGGGTCTGAGTTTTATACTGGATCCATTACTAGTGCAGCGTACTGCTGCTTCTAAAGCCTGCGCTGCTGCTTCCTTGTTCACAACAAGTTTTGAAAGGTTGGCCTTTAATTTCAATTCCTCTTCAACAAAGGCAGCTCTAACTTTGGCGGCTTCTGCCTTCGCCTGGCGGCAGCAGCTGTGAGGCTGCTCTTAGATGTCCTTGAAGCTTCTGAGATAATATGGGAACGTGTTGCATACATTTCAGATCCTCTGACTGACATTGTGGCTGCATGTGGCTTGACTGCTTGTTGATAGACAGTATCTGTGCTTCAACCCCCGTTACATAGTAGTCGTTTTACTGTTCTGACACCCTCAACCCGTCTGTGTGAACTAGTTGTCAGACAGCTAAACTCTTTCCTATCAATTAATTGAGCTGGACGCAGAGGGGTCCTTTTCAACTTTTATTAATAGGATCAGTGTAAAACTACAAGAAAATAACAGTATTCAGTACAAGGTATACAGCATATCTCAGTACATCACATTATGTAGATACATGGATTATACAGCATAGTGAATATAAGAGACAGCTGTAAGACAGAAGAGAGAGCTCTGAAGACATGAGCACTAGAAAGCTATTAGTGACAATACAGGGAATTATAGTAACTCACCGACTGTGCTATGATGAGGAAAACAACAGAAGACTAACTGTCTAATGAACAGACATAGTGTGACTCAGCCTTGCCTGTGAAAAGATGGCTGCTGAAGAGGAAGGGGGCCAGGCTAAAGCAAGGCCTGATGGGAGCTACGGAGGCCTGCATAGAATATGAGGCAGATTAAATGAAGCTGCAATACAAGAACATGTCAACAGGTGGAGCTGTTGGATAACTAATTAGATATATTGCTGAGAAGACATAACACCGACTCCAATCAGGCATCAGAATAACTCCCTGGATCAACAACCCCTCTCTAGTAACTATAACCTGTAATATTATTACCTCCAGAAATACATCCAGGCCCCTCCTGATCTCTTATAGTGAACTTACCATCACCACCTCCTCAGGCAGACAGATCCATAGTCTCACTGCTCTTACAGTAAAGAGTCCATAGTCTCACTGCTCTTACCATAAAGAGTCCATAGTCTCACTGCTCTTACAGTAAAGAGTCCATAGTCTCACTGCTCTTACCGTAAAGAGTCCATAGTCTCACTGCTCTTACCGTAAAGAGCTCCATAGTCTCACTGCTCTTACAGTAAAGAGTCCATAGTCTCACTGCTATTACAGTAGAGTCCATAATCTCACTGCTCTTACCGTAAAGAGTCCATAGTCTGACTGCTCTTACAGTAAAGAGTCCATAGTCTGACTGCTCTTACAGTAAAGAGTCCATAGCCTCACTGCTCTTACCGTAAAGAGTCCATAGTCTCACTGCTTTTACAGTAAAGAGTTCCATAGTCTCACTGCTCTTACCGTAAAGAGTCCATAGTCTCACTGCTCTTACCATAAAGAGTCCATAGTCTCACTGCTCTTACAGTAAAGAATCCTCTTCTATGTTTGTGTATAAACCTTCTTTCCTCCAGACGCAGAGGATGTCCCCTCGTCACAGTCACAGTCCTGGGGATAAATAGATGATGGGAGAGATCTCTGTACTGACCCCTGATATATTTATACATAGTTATTACATCTCCCCTCAGTCGTCCCTAATTTTGATAATCTTTCTGGGTCCTGTAGTCCACCCATTCCAGTTATTACTTTAGTTGCCCTCCTCTGAACCCTCTCCAGCTCTGCTATGTCTGCCTTGTTCACAGGAGCCCAGAACTGTACACAGTCCCCCATGTGTGGTCTGACTAGTGATGTGTAAAGTGGCAGGACTATGTTCTCATCACCGCCATCTATGCCTCTTCTGATGCAACCCATTATCTTATTGGCCTTGGCAGCAGCTGTCTGACACTGGTTTCTACAGCTTAGTTTGCTGTTTACTAAAATTCCTAGGTCCAGTCTTCTCTAACATACAGTCCCATGTAAATAACATCACCCTCTCCCTCCAGTCTTCTCTCACATACAGTCCCATGTAAATAACATCACTCCCTCCCTCCAGTCTTCTCTCACATACAGTCCCATGTAAATAACATCACTCCCTCCAGTCTTCTCTCACATACAGTCCCGTGTAAATAACATCACTCCCTCCAGTC
Organism: Rhinella marina; assembly: GCA_900303285.1. Taxonomy (NCBI): domain Eukaryota; kingdom Metazoa; phylum Chordata; class Amphibia; order Anura; family Bufonidae; genus Rhinella; species Rhinella marina. The sequence continues at coordinate 46,511 of ONZH01010128.1, read as the reverse complement.
TTCTCACATACAGTCCCATGTAAATAACATCACCCCCTCCCTCCAGTCTTCTCTAACATACAGTCCCATGTAAATAACATCACTCCCTCCCTCCAGTCTTCTCTCACATACAGTCCCATGTAAATAACATCACTCCTCCCTCCAGTCTTCTCTCACATACAGTCCCATGTAAATAACATCACTCCCTCCCTCCAGTCTCCTCTCACATACAGTCCTATGTAAATAACATCACTCCCTCCCTCCAGTCTTCTCTCACATACAGTCCCTTGTAAATAACATTACTCCTCTCCCTCCCTCCTTCTCTCACATACAGTCCCATGTAAATAACATTACTTCCCTTCTCTAACATACAGTCTAGAGATGAGCAAACTACTGAAGGTTTGATTCGGTTCAGGTTTCGCCAATTTTTTTTTCAGACCTGAACCAGTTTGGGTCAAACCAAATTCACTCCTGAAAATTGGTATATAACACACTCTATTCTCATAGGACTCAGAATATTTAGGAAAACCTGTTATCTCTTTTTGTTAAGTTTTTAATGAATTTTTGCTTCCCCTCCCCTAAGCTCTTGAATGCAATGACAGCAATAGTAAATGATGTCTAAGTGACAATGACATACACAGCTGTGGGTAAACACACATTTGATGACGTTAACATACAATGTCTTTGAGCAGCAGCCTTAGGGAACATCATGGCAAGCCGGCTGCAGCAGTGGCATGATGGTGGCAGCAGCATGATGTAGGCAACACCAGAAGCCATACGGAACACGTTGGTAGGCAGGCCTCAGTAATGGAATCATAGGGGCAGCAGCAACAGTTCTTTCTGGCTCTAGATGCCACCACCCCCCTTCCCGAGATGATTGGGTGTCCAGGCCGGCACCATTGTCATCACTGGCAGATCTTCATGCTCTTTCTCCTCCTCCTTTATGGCAGTTTCTCTTTGTGGGTCAAACTTCTAAGAAATTTCCAACCCTGCTCCAACAAAAGTTAAACTTCCTGAAGGTGCAGCGATATGGATTTTGGACTAAGATAAGAGGAGAGAATGAGGTCCTTTGAGGGTCAGAGATAGCGTGTGGGAAGGTATTGGGAGATCAGGCCACACATGTATGGAGGGGACAGGTTGTGGATGGCTTTGTACTGTATGTCATAGCACTGGATTCTCTGTAAAACAGGGGGACAGTGAAGGGATTGTCGGAGAGAAGAGACAGGAGAGTAGTGGGGGGAGAGGTAGATTACTTGGACTGCAGAGTGGAAGATGCCACAGAGGAGAACGTTACAGTAGTCTAGGTGGAAGATGATCAGGGCATGTACAAGCATTTTTGTACACTCTGGATTGAGGAATGTGCGGATCCACTAAATACTTTTGAGTTGGAGGCAGCAGTAGGTGGAAAGGGTTTGGATGTGCAATTTGAAAGACAGAGCAATATTTAACCCCTTGACGCTGCAGGTTGTTTTGGCCTTAAGGACCAGGCCATTTTTAGCAAATCTGACATGTCTCACTTTATGTGGTGATAACTTTAAAAAGCTTTTACTTATCCAGGCCATTCTGAGACTGTTTTCTCGTCACTTATTGTACTTCAGGACAGTGGCAAATTTGAGTCAAAATATTTCATTCTTATTTATAAAAAAAATACCAAATTTACCAAAAATTTAGAAAAGTTTGCAAATTTCCAAATGTCAATTTCTCTACTTTTAAAATACATAGTAATACCTCCAAAAATAGTTATGACTTTACATTCCCCATGTGTCTACTTCAGGTTTGGATCATTTTGAAAATTACATTTTATTTTTTTGGGACGTTAGAAGGCTTAGAAATTTAGAAGCAAATCTTGAAATTTTTCACAAAATTTCCAAAACCCACTTTTTAAGGACCAGTTCAGGTCTGAAGTCACTTTGTGAGGCTTACATAATAGAAACCACCCAAAAATGACCCTATTTTAGAAACTACACCCCTCAAGGTATTCAAAACTGATTTTACAAACGTTATTAACCCTTTAGGTGTTCCACAAGAATTAAAGGAAAATGTAGCCAAAATTTCCAAATTTCACTTTTTTGGCAGATTTTCCATATAAATCATTTTATTCCGAGAATAAAGCAAGGGTTAACTGCCAAACAAAACTCAATAATTATTATCCTGATTCTGTAGTTTACAGAAATGTGATCGTAAACTGCTGTACAGGCACACGGCAGGGCGCAGAAGGAAAGGAACTCCAGGGCAGATTTCACTGGAAAAATTTTAAGTTGCCATGTCACATTTGATGCACCCCTAGAGTAGGAAACTCCAAAAAACTGACCACATTTTGGAAACTACGGGATAAGTTGGCAGTTTTGTTATTTTACTGCTATTTTAGGGTACATACGATTTTTGGTAGCTCTATATTACAGTTTTTGTGAGGCAGGTAACAAAAACTAGCAGTTTTGGCATTGTTTTTATTTTTTGTTATTTACAACATTCATCTGACAGGTTAGATCGTGTGATATTTTTATTTTTTTGGACGATTGTCTCAGGTAGGGGATCATTTTTTTGCTGGATGAGATGACGGTTAGATTGGTACTATTTTTGGGAGCATACGCTTTTTTGATCGCTTGGTATTACATTTTTTGTGATGAAATGTGACAAAAAATGGCTTTTTTTAGACAGTTTTTATTTTTTATTTTTTACGGTGTTCACCTGAGGGGAGAGATCATGTGATATTTTTGTAGAGCAGGTTGTTACGGACGTGGCGATACCTAACATGTATACTTATTTTTATTTATTTAAGTTTTACACAATAATATCATTTTTGAAACAAAAAAAATTATGTTTTAGTGTCTCCATAGTCAGAGAGCTGTATTTTTTTTTTTTTGGGCGATTGTCTCAGGTAGGGGCTCATTTTTTGCGGGACGAGATGACGGTTTGATTGGTACCATAGTGGGGTAAATACGCCTTTTTGATCGCCTGCTATTACACTTTTTGTGAGGCAAGGTGACAAAAAATAGCTGTTTTGGTATAGCTTTTTTTTTTTTTTTTTTTTTAAATTTGCGTACACCTGGAGGGGTGGACCATGTGATGCTTTTATAGAGCCGGTCGACGCGGCAATACCTAATATGTGTACTTTTTTTTTTTAACTTTTTTTTACTTCATTTGGGGAAAAAGGTCGCTTTTTTTTACTTTTTTTTCAAACTTTCTTTTTTTTACTTTTTTTTACTTTTTACATTTTTTTTGAAGATCCAGTGGGCTTGATGGCTATACAGTGCATTGCAATAGTAATCTATTGCAATGCACTATATCAGTGCTACACTAAGGCTGATCAGACCCTGAGGGTCTAATCAGCCTTAGGTACATGGCAGCCAGGACGCTTTTGTAAAGCGTCCGATTGCCATGGTAACCATCGGGCCGCTGCTACTGCAGCAGCGGCGGCCCGATGGCAGAGAGAGCTCCCTCCCTCTTAACCCCATGGATACTTAGGGCGGCTACTGACCGCAGCATCTATGGGGTTAAACAGCTGAAATCGGTGCCAGCACCGATTTCAGCTGTAGCAGCAGAGTGTGAGCTGTAATTACACTCTCTACACTCTCTGCTGATGGCAGAGGCTCCGATCGTGAGCCGCTGCCATGATAAAATACAGCGCAGCGGTGGGGAACGGAGGCATGAGGGGGGCAATGGAGGCAAGGGGGAGGCAAAGGGGGGGCTCACCAGGAGCACAGCATTCAGGCCAGTTTTCAGGTTGTGATCTCCAGCATGGAGATCACAGCCTGAAATCGGCTTTTTTTTTCTAAATGGAGCGCCCCGATTGGTTAGTCTGCAGAGACTAACCAATCGGAGTGCTTGCCGGCAAGGAACCACTCTGATTGGTCCCTTGCCGGCTTCCCCGAGGTCTCTGCTCTCCGGGAGAGCGGAGACTCCGGGGTTGTGACACTTTATAGTGTCACAGTCCCGGTAAGCAGTTTGGACGTAACTGTTCGTCCAAATGCCGCAACTTACTTGCCAGTTACAGTTACGTCCAAATGCGCCAAGGGGTTAAGGTTACCCCAAGGCAGAGGACTTGGTTGACCGAGGAAAGTGTACAGCCATTAACTGTGATAGATAGGTGTGATAGGGGAGCTGAGTGAGATGAGGGAAAACGTTTTAGAAAGTGAGAGGTGAAGAAGGAGGCTGTAGAAGATAGGCATTATGAGATTCTGGATAGTAGGGTGGTGATGTCTGGACCAGGGAGGTAAATTTGCTGAAAGCCATGGGACACTTTGAGCTGTCCCAGGCCAAAGGTGTAGATTGAGAAGAGCAGAGATCCTAGGACAGAGCCTTGATGGATGAGTCGAGGAAGTGGTGTGTAAGTGGGAGACACTAAATGTTTGGTCTGTGAGGTAAAATGTGATCCTGGAGAAGGCCAAGTCCGTGACGCTGACAGATGAGTGAGTTTGTAGCAGAAGGGAGTGGTCAACTGTGGTAAAGGCAGAGGTTAGGTCAAGGTGAAGCATGGCCGAGTAATGTAGAAGGCAGAGGACAGATCAAGGAGGAGCAGGGTAGAGTAATGTAGAAGGCAGAGGTTAGGTCAAGATGGAGGGCAGAGTAATGTAGAAGGCAGAGGACAGGTCAAGGAGGAGGAGGGCAGAGTAATGTAGAAGGCAGAGGACAGGTCAAGGAGGAGGAGGGCAGAGTAATGTAGAAGGCAGAGGACAGATCAAGGAGGAGGAGGGCAGAGTAATGTAGAAGGCAGAGGACAGATCAAGGAGGAGGAGGGCAGAGCAGTAGAGTAATGTAGAGTAAAGGCAGAGTAAGTAGAGGCAGAGGAGGTCAAGGAGAGGCAAGGAGGAGCAGGGCAGAGTAATGTAGAAGGCAGAGGACAGGTCAAGGAGGAGGAGGACAGAGTAATGTAGAAGGCAGAGGACAGATCAAGGAGGAGGAGGACACAATAAGATCATTTGGCTTTGGCAGTTAGCGGGTCGTAGTTGCTTTTGGTAAGGGCAGTTTCAGTTGAGTGGTGGGGTTGGAAGCCAGATTGTAGCTGGTCAAGTAACAGGAAGAGAAACGGGAGGACAGTTTCAAGGTGGACATGTTGTTCAAGTAATTCTGAGGCATATGTGAGTAGTAATAAGGGGCAGAGGCATAACTACCATGGCGGCAGACCAGGCGACTGCTATGGGGCCCAAGGCAAGAGGGGGCCCAGACTTAGTTGGGATCATCTCCTCTTTTACTGGAGGTGAAAACTTGGTCAGGACTCTATCTTCTAAAAGAACAACTTTTAACAAATTAGGCAGAGGAAAAATGGTCCAAGGGTCATTGAAAAAGGTTTAGGTGGAAACCCTTCTGTCCTGTGTGGGGGTCCTTACTTCCCTATGTACAGCACTGACAAGGGGTGGTAGATAGACAAAGAAGATGGGTCGAGGGAAGGCTTTTTAAGCCTGGGTGTGATAGTGGCATGTTTAAAACAGGAGGGGAAGACATCAGTGGTTAGAGATAGGTTGAAGACATGGGTTAGGGCAGGAATAAACATTGTGGTGAGGTTGAGGATGAGGTGGGAAGTGATCTGAAGAGTAGCGTTAAAAGTTTTTCTTTGGTAATGGTGGAGAAGCTGGTTTGGGGGAAAGAGGAATGAGTAGTTGTGTAGAGAGGCAGTGAGGACTGTAGGCTGAATGTTGTCAATCTTTTGTTTAAAGTTGAGATGAGAGGTGAGGATAGGAGCACTGGGGGACGGAGAAGAGTTAAAGGTGTTAAAAAGTTGTTTAGGGTTGTGAGACAAGGAAGATATGAGAGATGAGAATTCAGCATGTTTTGCAGTAGCGAGTGCTGACCTGAAGTTGACCGGGGACTGTTTGTATGTAACAATGTGCTCGTTAGAATGGGTTTACCTACATTGCCGCTCTGCACTCCTGGAGGCTTGTATCAGCTCTTTAGTCAGTATTCTCATACAGTCCCATGTAAATAACATCACTCCCTCCTCCAGTCTTCTCTCTCATACAGTCCCATGTAAATAACATCACTCCCCTCCCTCCAGTCTTCTCTCACATACAGTCCCATGTAAATAACATCACTCCCTCCCTCCAGTCTCCTCTCTCATACAGTCCCATGTAAATAACATCACTCCCTCCAGTCTTCTCTCACATACAGTCCCATGTAAATAACATCACTTCCCTCCCTCCAGTCTTCTCTCACATACAGTCCTATGTAGATAACATCACTCCCTCCTCCAGTCTTCTCTCACATACAGTCCCATGTAAATAACATCACTCCCTCCTCCAGTCTTCTCTCACATACAGTCCCATATAAATAACATCACTCCCTCCCTCCAGTCTTCTCTCACATACAGTCCCATGTAAATAACATCACTTCCCTCCCTCCAGTCTTCTCTCACATACAGTCCCATGTAAATAACATCACTCCTCCCTCCAGTCTTCTCTCACATACAGTCCCATGTAAATAACATCACTTCCCTCCCTCCAGTCTTCTCTCACATACAGTCCCATGTAAATAACATCACTCCCCTCCCTCCAGTCTTCTCTAACATACAGTCCCATGTAAATAAAATCAATAACATCACCCCCACTCCCTCCAGTTTTCACTAACATAAAGTCCCAAGTAAATCGTCTCCTTTACTCTCCAGTAATGCCTAGAATGTATTGTCTTCTTTTCACCACGCCTATCTCAGAGTCACATGACCTAAACCTCAGGACAGCCCATACATTCTAGGCATTACCCAGTATAATAACACAGCTGCTGCTTCCTGGGAGACTCCACCCTTTCAGGTGACATCACACTTCCCAGGGTCACAGACCAGTGTGTAGAGAGCAAGAGGAGGAGTGTGAAGTAGAGAGGATGCTGGATTAGAGACGTGAAGGGTAAGTGACCGGGAAATCCTGTGCTGTGTAATGATCATTTGACTACAACCCCCATCATGCTGCAGGATGAGCACTGACTGGAGCTCCTAGCTGTGGATTTGGAACCTGGCAGTAGTAGAGGAGAGGACCCGGAGCAGACAGGAGGTGACCGGGGGATCATACCGGGGAGTAGAGGAGATCTGTGAGCGAGGGGCGGCTCAGGTTCTGGACCTGATGCTCGGGCAGGAGGACATGGTGAGGTAGGTGGCTAGAGGGGCCCATAGCTAGTGATGCCATAGAGGGGCCCATAGCTAGTGATGCTGTAGAGGGGACCATAGCTGGTAATGCGTAGAGGGGCCCATAGCTAGTGATGCTGTAGAGGGGCCCATAGCTAGTGATGCTGTAGAGGGGCCCATAGCTAGTGATGCTGTAGAGGGGCCCATAGCTAGTGATGCTGTAGAGGGGCCCATAGCTAGTGATGCTGTAGAGGGGCCCATAGCTAGTGATGCTGTAGAGGAGCTCGGTGATGTTTCCAGGACAGTGTTCTGATAGATGCCATTATTTTCCAGCACTGCCTTAACTCTCTTGGGCATGGAGTTTACTAGAGCTTCACAGGTTTCACTGGATTCCTCTTTTATCCTCCATGATGACATCATGGAGCTGGTGGATGTTAGAGACCTTGCACTCCTCCACCTTCCATTTGAGGATGCCCCACAGATGCTCAATAGGGTTTTGGTCTTGAGACATGTTTGGCCAGTTCAGCACCTTTACCCTCAGTTTCTTTACAAGGCAGTGGTCGTCTTGGAGGTATTTGGGGTCGTTATAATGTTGGAATACTGCCCTGCGGCCCAGTCTCCAGATGGAGGGGATACGTCCACTTTAAATCTTGTGAATCTTCATCTGAATTAATGAACACAAGTAAATAATGAATTAATTTTCCAGCCACTGACTGGTAGAGGACACCGGCCTTACATAGAGGACTCTCACAGATAAAGTCTTCGTAAGATGATGGTCCTGTCCATCAATGACCGACCAAGGATGGAGAAGGACAGGAACCACGTGGCTACAAGGATATTAGACCTCGCCCTAGAGATCATCTCCTTGATAACTGGAGAGGTGAGAGTCTCACATGACATCACTCTTATCTCTAGTAATAAACCAGGGAAATGTCTGGAAAGGTGAAGGCTTCTTAGAACCTCTGTAGTGATCGGCGTCTCCTCATACACAGGATTACACAGTAGTGAAGAAGTCGTCTGATGAGTGTGTGACACCCCGTGTGTCAGGAGGACGGAGCAGGACCCAGAGCCCCATCACCGAGCCTCCACCTCATTCACTGATACAGGAGCAGAAGATCCTAGAACTTACCACCAGGATCACTGACCTGCTGAGCGGAGAGGTGAGCGCTGCTGGGAATGCTGGGACATTATACAATAACACCAAGGGAGGGGTCTGGTAATGACTGTGTCCTTGTGTTGTCAGGTTCCTGTAAGGTGTCAGGATGTCGCTGTCTATTTCTCCATGGAGGAGTGGGAATATTTAGAAGAACACAAGGATCTGTACAAGGAGGTCATGATGGCGAATCACCAGCCCCTCACATCACCGGGTAAGAGGAGACCTTCCTGATTATAGAGGAGACTCCAGGTTTGGGTTTCACCTAGACTCCCTCATCTGATCATCACATATAGACAATGTATTCAGTCACTGTGTATATTTCTATAGATGGATCCAGTCAGAGAAATCCACCAGAGAGATGTCCCAGTCCTATATGTCCCCAGGACTGTCCAGAGGAGAAGCAGAATGTCCTACTGGATCATCCGGACCTCATGATGGAGAATCACCAGCCCCTCACATCACCGGGTAAGAGTGGATCTTCCTGATTATAGAGAAGAGACCAGGTTTAGAGGTCACCTAGACTCACCCCTTCATCTGATCATCACATATAGACAATGTATTCAGTCACTGTGTTTGTTTCCTGTAGATGGATCCAGTCAGAGAAATCCACCAGAGAGATGTCCCAGTCCTCTGTATTCCCAGTACTGTCCAGAGGAAAAGCCAATTTTGCAATGGATCACCAGCCTCTCTTATCACCAGGTAAAATAAGATTTCCTGATTATAGAGGAGTCCAGGTTTAGGGATCACCTAGACTCAACCCTCATCTGATCATCACATATAGACAATGTATTCAGTCACTGTGTATATCTCCTACAGATGGACCCAGTCAGAGAAATCCACCAGAGAGATCTCTCAGTCCTCTATGTCCCCAGGACTGTCCAGAGAGAAGCCAAATTTTGCACTGGATCATCAGGAACTGAAGATGGAGAATCACCAGCTCCTCATATCACCAGGTAAAAGTTAAGATCTTTCTGATTATAGAGAAGAGTCCAGGTTTAGGGGTCACCTAGACTCACCCCTCATCTGATCATCACATATAGACAATGTATTCAGTCACTGTGTATATTTCTATAGATGGATCCAGTCAGAGAAATCCACCAGAGAGATGTCCCAGTCCTCTATGTCCCCAGGACTGTCCAGAGGAGAAGCAGAATGTCCCACTGGATCATCAGGTAGGTGAAGCTGAGATTCCTGTAGATCCTCTATAGACTGATGTAATGAAGCTTTCTCCTCATCTTCTCCAGCAGTGGACGCTCTATGTAGATGATATTGGTGGTGGCTGTGGTCGGTCGTGGCTACAAATGGTTTCTGGTTTCATAGTAGATTGTGTTACACTTCCTCCTGTTTGGACGTCCTCTCGGCCATTGATATTCAGTGAGGATAAATGTACAGTTCTGCAGTGTAGATGTAAATCATGGACTAAATGACAGCACAATGCCAATCAGCTGCTTCTAAGGCGAGCAGAATACTGTCATGTGCAGTAAGAGGAAAGACTCAGGAGTTCTGGACATAATCTTACTGCTTTACTGATCACTAGTGCAGCCTCATCTAGAATGTGCAGTTCTGGGGGCCACAGACGTCTACAGGGGGATATGATACCTCTGTACATACATAACAGTTGTCTCAAAAGTGAGGAAACATGCTTATAAAATGGTAATGGTATGATAGACGGTGATAAAACTTCAGATAGAAGTTGTTAGGTCATGTGGAGGCCATCTTGGATGCAGCCATCTTGGATTCAGCTTCGGCTTTTCACATGAGAAGGTAGGTTGCCAGCTGTCAAATTTAAAGAAACAGGTTGTTACCAGTAAAGCAGAAGCTAGACCAAAAAAAAAAAAAAACTACCAGTGTAACAACAGCAACCACTATTAATATGGCATCCTTACAAAATTCAAGCACCTGCTGGAGGACGATTCAACCTTCTTTCACTGGAGATAAGGATGATTGGAACACATTCTACTTGGGATGACACCATATTTAAAAAATTTTTATTCCATGTCCTGCTAGAAAGGTACATAATGTAATCTGTAGTGAATGTCATTTTCTTACCAGTGTCTGTATTTGTGAGTTATATCTCCCTGATGCTTCTCATCTGTGTCATGTGACCAGGAATCAGACTCACCAGATAACACAGCATCTTATGTGTGGACAGGAAGTCTATTTCTCTATGTATTCCTATGGGAGCCTCACTCTGAGTCTCATAGGAATGAATAGAGCAGTGACTGGCTTCCTGTCCTGGGTCAGTTGGAGGTCAGGGAGTTGGTCACATGACCCAGCTACAATAATAAGAGAGGGGATAACTCAGAAATACAGCCTCTGATAAGAAAATTACATTCACTACAGATTATATCATGCACCTTTCTAACAGGTCAGAGAGTAAAAAAATTTGCGGGAGTTCTTCTTCTTCTTTAACATGAGATTGAATAACCTTACATGAACATGGAGCTCACCGTTGGATTTCAGGTAATGCTCTACCAGTTTGACGTGTCACACAACTGCCTTCTATTTTAGTTGAATCTAAGATAGTGGCATTCAAGATGGCCACCATGTTAGTGAAATGGACTAATAGGTTTCCCCTACAGCTTCTTTTCTTTGAGACCTTACCACAAAAGACCAGAATGACCTCACTCTGGCTGAAGGAAAGAACCTTCAGTCTTCAGTAGTGATGAAAGGCTTCTTTACAGTAAAAGCTGTGACGTTGGTGAATAACATAAGAACTGGTGGTGATGACCACAGCGTCCACTCCAAGATCAGCGCCGATCATTTCCTGCAGCAAAATAACAGAGACATTTATGTCGAGGAGTAAAATATCTGGTTGAATGTTGGTCCTGTCTGATCACCACTGGAGGAGATCCTCCTTCTCTTTCAGGGCAGGTTGGGTCATCTCTTCTGGGGGTTTGACCTTCTCCTGGATATAAGATAAACTAGGGCTCCTTTTCTTGTATCTCATGTCCTTCATGTGTGATCCTTACAGGAAAGTGATGGAAGTGGAAGGACGAGTGTCCTGGAGAACCCCACATCAGTGTCAGTGACTGGTAAGAGCCTTTCATACATCCTGGGTTTTCTTCTGCCCTTATACATTGCAGACTGAGGTTACAGGAACCTTCTCCCTCCTCTGATGGAGGAGATGTATATGGAGAAGATCCCGGCTGATGGTTCCTGAGTTCCTCGTCCAGTGAGTTGGATCAGTGATGTCCACATGTTTTACTATGAGGCTCGGAGGAATATAATTTCATATTTTTTCTTCTCGGCCATTTCAGGCTGGAGATATATGGACTGTACATGTCTGTATTAATGGGGTAACTGATGGGAAGTCCAGAAAACATGTCTTCCTCAAATACATGTCATAAATCTTGATTTTTCCAAAGTATTCAATGTTGTGCTGCATAAAAGGTTAGTACTTAATATATTAAACTTGGACTGGGGAAATGTGCATATATGTGTATATGTGGGTAGGTACCTGTCTCACTGATAGAAAATAGAGGGTGGTTATGAAAAGTACATTCTCTGATTATTTTAATGGGATCAGTACTGGAGGGGTCACTGTCACTAGTGGGGTACCACAAGGGTCTGTACTGGAGGGGTCACTGTCACTAGTGGGGTACCACAGGGGTCAGTACTGGAGGGGTCACTGTCACTAGTGGGGTACCACAGGGGTCAGTACTGGAGGGGTCACTGTCACTAGTGGGGTACCACAGGGGTCAGTACTGGAGGGGTCACTGTCACTAGTGGGGTACCACAGGGGTCAGTACTGGAGGGGTCACTGTCACTAGTGGGGTACCACAGAGGTCAGTATTAGAGGGGTCACTGTCACTAGTGGGGTACCACAGGGGTCAGTATTAGAGGGGTCACTGTCACTAGTGGGGTACCACAGGGGTTAGTACTGGAGGGGTCACTGTCACTAAAGGGGTACCACAGGGGTTAGTACTGGAGGTGTCACTGTCAATAGTGGGGTACCACAGGGGTCAGTACTGGAGGGGTCACTGTCACTAGTGGGGTACCACAGGGGTCAGTACTGGAGGGGTCACTGTCACTAGTGGGGTACCACAGGAGCAAGAACTGGAGGGGTCACCGTCACTAGTGGGGTACCACAGGGGTCAGTACTGGAGGCGTCACTGTCACTAGTGGGGTACCACAGGAGCAAGAACTGGAGGGGTCACCATCACTAGTGGGGTACCACAGGGGTCAGTACTGGAGGGGTCACTGTCACTAGTGGGGTACCACAGGGGTCAGTACTGGAGGGGTCACTGTCACTAGTGAGGTACCACAGGGGTCAGTACTGGAGGAGTCACTGTTACTAGTGGGGTACCACAGGGGTCAGTACTGGAGGAGTCACTGTCACTAGTGGGGTACCACAGGGGTCAGTACTGGAGGGGTCACTGTCACTAGTGGGGTACCACAGGGGTCAGTACTGGACCCTATTCTTTTCAATATATTTATTAATGTTCTTGCAGTGGGATTGCACTGTAAAATTTACAAATTTGCAGATTACACTAAACTGCATAAAGTAACACAAAAGCAGTATAGACAGTATAACGTTACAAGATGGTTCTGGTCAGGTTGGAAGCTCGGGCAGAGAAGTGGCAAATGAGGTTTAACAAAGGAAGTGAAAATTCATGTCACCAGTACATAGCTCTTGTCACCAAGCCAAACAGGAAAGTTCTACGTCAGTACCAGACACTAGGTTCTGGGCTGCCAGGAGGTGCACACTTCTCGAGTGGTCAACTGGTCGCCCCTAACAGTGATACGAGGGACACTTACATCTCAGAGATATGTGCAGGACATCTTACAATCACATGTGTTGTCGCTTGCAGCTGCCATTTTCCAGTAGGATAATGCTCACCCACACACAGCAAGGATTTCTCAGAAATTTTCACCACCAAATTACAACACTTCTTCGGCCTACCAGGTCACCAGAACTATCGCCAAATAAAGCAGTTATGGGAACATCTGGGAAGGTCCTCCAATAAACTTCTCCCTTCGCTCTGGTATTGTAATCACATACTGTAGATATACCATCATTACATTCACACATCGAAAGGTTTACACAGAGAACTCCTTCTTGGTGCACCAGCGGCTGATGTAGATATCGGTGTAGGATGTCCGATGCTGTATTGATGTTAATGGCAGAGGAGTTTTGGATACTGCAGTTTTGGAGTCAGTGTTGGTGACTTTTATGCACTTTGTTCCTCAGCACTCAGCGAGGTATCTTGCACATTGTATAGATTTGTCTCCTCGAAATGACAAAATATCAATTATTTTGCTTCTAAAAAAGTTTTTTCTTTTCCAGGTGAAGACAGTCCGAGAGGCTCACATGAATATATCGCTTCATCTCCCTGTTATGAAGCAGAAGATAATCAATCTAATCTTCCCACACATGAGAAAATTCCCAGAGATGAAAGGCCGTTTTCCTGCTCGGAATGTGGAAACTCTTTTAGAAGTCACTCAGATCTTGTGAGACACAAAAGATTCCACACCGGAGAGAAGCCATTTTCTTGTCCTGAATGTGGGAAATGTTATACCCGCAAATCAACTCTTGTAAAGCATCAGCTAACTCACACAGGAGAGAAGCCATTTTCATGTCCTCAATGTGGAAGGTGTTATACCCGGAAATCTACTCTTGTGAAACATCAGCTGACTCACACGGGGGAGAAGCCATTCTCATGTACTCAATGCGGGAAATGTTTTACCTATAAATCGGCTCTTGTTAAACATCAGAGAATTCACACCGGGGAGAAGCCATTTGCATGTCCCGAATGTGGAAAATGTTTTGCCTTTAAATCAGCTCTTGCTAAACATGAGAGAATTCACACAGGGGAGAAGCCTTTTCCATGCGCCAAATGTGTGAAAAATTTTATGCACAAATCAAATCTTGAGAGACAACACAGAATTCACACAGAGGAGAGACAATTTTCATGTCCTGAATGTGGGAAATGTTTTACCCACAAATCGGCTCTCGTGGAACATCAGAGAAGTCACATAGGGGAGAGGTCGTTTTCGTGTTCAGAGTTTGCGGATTGTTTTACCTATGAAAACGTACACACGGAACATTCCAGCTCTCACACAGAGGAGAAGCCATATTTTTGCTCCGATTGTGGGAAATGTTTTAGTCAGATAATACATCTTGTAAGACATCAGAGAATTCACACAGAGGAGAAAACCTGTTAATGTTCAGACTGTAGGAATGCGGTGGGTGTGGAGCTCCATCGTAGGACCTGTTGCTTCAGGATGTCTTCTCACGTAAAACATAAACTTCTTGCTACCATACAGAAAACCATTACTGCTTAACATAGAGATATTAGATAAGATCTCAGTGATGGTTATTGTCATGTTGGAACAATGAGAATGATTTTCCATGGTAAACTGTTACCAGTATTCAGGGGTGTAGTTATAGAGGGTGCAGAGGTAGCAGTCGCTACCAGGCCCAGAAGCCTGGGGAAGGGCCCAAAGACCCTTGTATTATAGAAAGTGCCTGCTGGTCATGTTACATCACTGGCTGGAGGGAAGGGGTATGGTCAAGGATTTAGCGTTGAGGGAGGAGGTGCCGTTTCAATTTTTCAGGCAGAATAGAGGTTATGTGCTTCCCTCCCCCTGGCCACAAAGCACTGAGGGAAGGGGCCCAAGCTGGACTCTTGCACCAAGGCCCATGAGTCTTTAGCCTGCCAGGAGTATCAGTATCCATAACTATGTGACCCCTGTTATCAAGTATGTTTGGTAAGGATTCAGATAGGGCGACTCCACAACGTGTTTCGCTGCAACCCCGATCACAATGTAACGCTGACGATTTGTAAGTAATAAAATTGATTGTGTTTTTATTGTGACCCGCGCGTTACTGCGATCAGACAATTGCAAAAAAACCAACACCGCTGTATTTTTTGCAATTCTCAGGCTGTGGTTGTAACTTGCGGGGAGCAACGTGAGCTCATTCACTTCCATTACGTTGCGAGGCTGATCCCTTTCAAGAAATTTTAGTATTTGTTTCTCCTTTAATGTAGACATAGCGGTAGGTTTTTTTGTATGAACCATTCACTTTAGATCTGGAAACTGAAATTTCAAAACTTTGACATCAGCAATCAGAGCAACAAGACTTGTATTAATTTTTTTAAAGACCAGTCATTCAACCGGACCATTCTCGCCGAGGAGGTCAGTCGGAGGCTACCGAAAATAAGAACTATAAGCCCTGTTGCTTTGACTTATTACAGATTTACCATGACCTCGATGAATGAGAACCTTCACAGACAAAAATGTTACACATCGGTTTTACCGTGTCCCTGGAACACCATCAATCCTAAGTGTGGAAAGATTTAATGGGGTAATGGGCCAATCAGGAGACCTGAAAAAAATGGGAATGGGGACAAAAATTTTTTTTAGAAGTATATCCAATGTAATTGATATTTAAGGTCAATGTGTATGTCTAACATTGTGGTCGAGGACCAACTGTGTTACCAAACAAATGTGACTAAGGGCGTTATCCACATGTCCCCAGTCTTCACTCTACCACCACTATACAGGCTCCGATGCAGGGAACCACCAGATTTCTTCATGCTTACAAGTAGTCCCGTTCCAGTGACAGCCAACCAAGGCAGGTCAAGATACACCGGTGCGTGGCACCAAGAAGACAAGCAAGTCAAAGTGAATTGGACAAGTCGAGGTCAAGGCAGTCAGAAGGTCAGTTGATCAAACACCTTCTCATTGACTAACAAGCTAGGGAGGGAATCTTCTTGCTCAGGCACGTTCCCATAGGCTGACTGCCTGCGCTCTCGCGTACTGGCTGCAGACTTCTGTAGGTGTGTGTGAACAGTTCCCTGTGACTTGTATGCTCCCTGTATTTGTTCATGTAAGGGTTACTGTTTCCCTGGTGTGTGTCTGAACATCAAGGTCCTCAGATGTCTTTAATCACTCGATGTCTGATATGTCTTTATTATGTCTATTCTATCTGGGAATGCCATGCTCCGTGACTGTATCCTGATCAGCATAGGTTCCTGTTTATGCCTTGATCCTGATTCCAAGTCTTTGATCTGGATTGCTTGTGACCCTTGATTCGTGTCTGTTTGGTATGCTTGGGTTCCGGATGTGTGAACAGGTCCCTACAGTCATAACTGTGGGTTCTTGAACTAGGTCCCTGCACTTAGCCAGCATAGGGACTGTCGACCAGTTCTGGGGCTGTTGTTTAGGACAGATCCTTCAAGCAGGTAGGGATAGTGGTCATGTGAGACTAGGTCTGCACTGTTCCCTATGGTAGTTGATTCTGTTTGTTTTGTTCCGTTGTTTAATAAAGCATTCATTTCTCTATTCTATGTCCTGAAGTCTTGTCTGTGAACGCTCGGGATGTGTTCAGTGCTTCTCCTAACCCCTGAACATGAAAGGTGCCTTAAATAATCCACTGCCAGGGGACACAGTAAGACACAACTGCTGACTCTTTTAAAACCTACATATAGGACAGCAGGCAGGAAGTGAGGTCAGCCTCACATAGGGCAGGGAGAACTCTGCCAGGCAGGAGGGAGAAGCCGGCAGACCCAGATCACCGGTGCAGGAAACTTAGCTGTAAATATTCAGGTGGCTATGCCCACTAGCACTCCAGTACTCTGCCACTTATACCTCCTCTTCTTTGGTCCAGACTGTATAAAAAATCTTCAAAGAAAGGGCTAAAGCCTTGATGTACTCAGTGGGTTCCTAACAACTCTCTTTAGGGCCAAATCCCTTCCAGTCCACCAAGTAGAAAGTTCTTCCAACCTTCTTAACACCAAGGATGCTTTTTACCTGAAACTAATCCTCTGGACCAACTGAAATGGGTGCAGAGACTGGAAATTTGAAAAGCGGTCGATGAGGTGGAAACACAGAAGGAATTGTGATCACATAGAGAGAAGAAAAGATGTAATTTTTAGCAGACTGGGTTCATCTGTTATAAAACTTTAAAAGGGACCCAGGAATTAGAGTGCGAACTTACGACAGGGTATGTTAAGCCGGATGTTTTTGGAGGACAACCAGACGAGAGAAGAAGGGCAGTGGTGGTCTGCATTTCCAATGTGCAGACCTCTTAATGTAAACAGTTGCCTGGATTAGGGAAGATTTAGTCACCTGCCAGATCTGGATGAAATCTGTGAGGCTAAATTCTACAGCCCATACTTCAGAGGAAACTGGGACAGGAAGAATCCATAGCTGTAATCTGTGCACCATGAAGAATGCTGACCTGTCAACTGGCTCCACCAAATCATTGTTATATGAGAACTTGGCCCAGGGAAACAAAGGCACCCAATCATCATGATGAGAAGAAATTAAATGATGTTGGTAATTTTCCAGTAATTTTCCATCCGATTGGACTGAGGGTGGTACGGTGAAAAGAAGTCCAACTTGACATCCAACAATCTACAAAGAGACTTCCAGAAGTTGGACATAAACTGAACTTCCTGTTTAGAAACAATGTGTTGAGGCAAATCATGCATATGGAAGATGTGCTTGATGAACAGACTGCCATGATGGTTGGAGGAAGGCTGGACTGGGTGACAACAACCTACAACGACCCAGAGGATAGACAGGTTCATAATAAAGTCTGGGCCAGATGCCCTGCCTGTACCGGGGCATCTGGCACAGGCAAAGAGAGAATCGGTCCTGCAGACTTCTGTCGAGAGAACATAGTCAACGTAGTCGTGATGTCCCATGAAAGTGCAGACCACCAATAGTGTTGAGAAATAAAGTTCAAGGTCTTGCAAAGACCAGCTGCCCATCCAGATTCATGCAAGGATGTGCCCCTTTCTTGGTCATTTGGACAAATGTTTTACCTAAGGGAATGTCCTTAACCAAGACAGGAGCTACAGACATCAGTAGGGTTGGGTCAATGATGTGTTGAGGCACCACCATCTGACCTGTTGTTTCAGAGGACTGTGATAGGGCATCCGCCATGTTGTTCTTCTCCACAGGGTGAAAATGCATAACCAAGTTGAATCATGTAAAAAATAAAAACCTCCTGGCTTGACAAGGATTAAATCGCTGGGCAGTCTGGAGACTCTGGTCAGATTTTTGTGTTCAGTGACTGGCACCCTCTAGAAGATGTTTCCACTCCTCCAGAGCCAACTTGGTGAGGAGCAGCTTGCTTGCAGTTTCCAATAGAATAATTACATTCAGCAGAGGTGAAGCACTTGGAGAATAACCCACAGGTAACTGTCTTATCATAGGAACTCTTCTCCAGCACCCATGGAGGAGGCATCCACCTAAAGGAAGACTTGTCTGGTGACATCAGGACGATGCAAGATGGATTCTGAGGAGAAAGCCTGTTTAATAGGCTGGAATGAAGTTCTGGTCTCAGGTGTCCATCATTTGGCGTTCACTCCCTTCTTGGTGAGAGCAGAGATAATAGCAAAAAATGTTGGATACAATGCTTATAAAATGAGCAAATCCCAAGAACTGCTGAATGGCTATTTGGACCTGTGGAAAGGGGAAGTCAAGAACCGAAGACAAACTTCTTAAAGTCCATCTCCAGACCATGGAAGGCAATCACATAGGCTAGCAAAGATACTTTTCTCAAAGAAGCACTTCTCAAATTTGGCATAGACCCTGTTCTCCCAAAACACAACACATACATGCTTCTGATGTGACATCAAATCAGGGAAGTAGATCAAAATATACCACCAAACAGATATAGAGCAGATCAGGGAAGAGATCTACTGGAGGACTAATGGGGCCAAATGGCACGATGAGGTAAGAGCCATCATGGGTGTTAAAACCTGTCTTCTACTAATAGCCTTTATAAATGTGCGTCAGGTTATACCCTCCTCGGAGATGCAATTTAGAGAAGATCCTAATCCCATGGATCCTATGAAAAAGTACAGAAATCAATGGTAGAGGGTATTTTATGGTTATTTTGTTCAGAACTCGAAAGTCAGTGCATGGCCGAAGAGAACCAATCTTCTTTATTAAGCAATATCTGGCTCCAGCATGAGAGGAAAATTTGCAGATGAATCCTCTCTCTAGGTGCTCCTTAATGTAGTCTGTCGTGGCTTGAGTCTCTGGCAATGACAACAAAAACTTACAGCCCCATGGGGGAGTAGTCCCATGCAGTAGACCAGTGGGACAATTATATAGCCGATGAGGGTGGCAAAGTCCAGATCTCCTTCTGGTTGAACAGATCTGCATATCTGGCATAGGATGGAGGCTGTCCCTGGAGGTTTTTGGGACTTGAGGCTTATAGCCAGGCACAACTGTAGCCGCCCAGTGTACTTGACATGGGAATCCTCAACTCAGGACCTGCCCGTTGCCCCAATGGATTATGGAGGCGGGGCCACAGTAATAAGGACTAATGGATTCTAGGAGAAAGTAGAATAAGGTTTTTCTCTAAATGCAGGACTGCTATATGGAGATCTACGGGGACAGCAGCAGAAACGGATAGGTTCTAGGAGAGGTACTCCATTGACAGAAACCACAGCCCCAAGGACTTCTCCAGGCGGCGGTGGTCCCGGATCACTAATGCCTGATGCAAGATGTTATCAGCTGAACCGGTGTTCAGAAAGTCCTTTTCAGCGGTACTGCAGCGGTCAAAGACAAATGGGCATCACTAACTTTCTTTAAATACTTGGCCCAACCCAGTTGATTATTAAAATGGACTCTTTTGGTGATACTGGACCCATTAGGTCTGAATACCTCATAGGCTTTCATCATGGATTTCTAAATTAAAGGTGTTGTCCACAACTAAAACAAATACTCCCTTTTAGGATAGGCCATCAATACTGTAGTCCTAAGTCTCCTTTTAACTGGCAAAAGGCACATACGCAGCCAATAGGGTAACAGAGTTATCCTACAATGTACAGTCCCATTAATTGGGATCACAGTGACTTGTTGTAGAAGTGATTTTTCAGCAGCTACTTGAAACAGATAGTGCATGGACGATACAGTGGCTCCACAGTTTCAGTTTTGGGTAGAGTCTTCTTTTGATCCACAAAGATTAAGAGGGGGTGAACCCTACTACATCAGCGCACTTCTCTTTTCATACAGGGTCCAAGAGTGATGTCTCAGTCTGAGTTTTCATATAACGAACCCTCACTAGACTGGGACACTGATGGTATAGTGAGAGGTTATTTTCAACCTCCTCAAAGTTTTAAAGGCTTAAGAAGTTTTATTAACAGTAGGGATGAGCGAATCAATTCTAAAGAATGATTTTGTCTTGTGAGGGGCTGTCCCCACAGCTGAAGAAGAACCCACCTACCCGTTAATTGACAGGGATGGACATCTACGTACCTTGGCCAAGACAATCTGGGCAGGAAGCTGACTTCGGGAGCAGTGACTGCACTTGCTGCTACAGGTAGGCGGGCGTTCTTCACCTGTGGGGACCGCCCCAGTCCTGCTAATCAGACCCTCATCCCTAATTTACAGATTTATAAGCTGCGGCCTTTTGAAATCTACAAACCCTTGTGCCCTTGCGAATGTGTCTTAGGCTTCATGTACAGAGCCGAAAAACGTGGCTCACACGTGGTAACAGTCATCTCAATGAGGTCACAAAAGATGCGGCCAGCCCGCGGTGTAAGTCCGGTCCGTGTCCCTACAAAAACAAATAGAAGGAAAGGAGGAAGGGGAGGAGCGGCATCTGCATTTTCTAACATGGAATTTTCTGTCATGGTTTTTAAGAGCGATAACCTTTTAATTTTTTTGTGGACTGAGCTGCGTGAGGGCTTACTTTTTGCAGGACAAGCTGTGCTTTTTATTGCCACAATTTTAGGGTACATCCGGCTTTCTGATCACTTTTTAATCTCATTTTTGGGAAGTTAAGTCATAAAAAAAGCAGTTTACGGGCATTTTTCTATATATTTTTTTTTTACACCCTTTACTTGATGGGGTAGATCATGTGATATTTTTGTAGATCCGGTTGTTACCAACGCAACAATACCAAATATGTCTATGTTTTATTTTTATTTTTACGTTTTACACAATAAGAGCATTTTTAGAAAAAAAAAAAATCATGTTTTTGTGTTGCAATATTTTAAGAGCCATATTTTTTTCATTTTTCTGGCTATGATCTTGTGGGGGCTCATTTTTTGCGGGATGAGGTGACGTTTTTATTGCTACAATTTTGGGATACATACGAGTTTTTGATACTATGTTTTTTGAGAGGTGAGGTAATTAAAAAAGCTGTTTTGGCATAATGTTTATTTATTTTTTTTACGGCGTTTAACTGATGGGGTAGATCATGTGATATTTTTATAGAGCCGGTCGTTGCGGACGCGGTGATACCAAATATGTCTATTTTATTTATTTATTTTTATTTATAACCTTTTTTTAATAACATATTTAGGGGAATTTTTTTTTATATGTGAAACTTTTTTTTTTATAATACTCTGTATTTATTTTTATTTTTTTTATTTTACACTTTGTGTCCCCCATAAGGTCATACAAGACCTCAGGGGGACATTTAACTTCACCTTTTTTTTTTTTCACTATTGATTTCTCCTGTAACTGGGGCTGACATAGCTGACATAGTGGCTGACATAGTAGCTGACATAGTAGCTGACATAGTGGCTGACATAGTGCTGACATAGTGGCTGACATAGTGCTGCTGACATAGTAGACTGACATAGTGGCTGACATAGTAGTGGCTGACATAGTAGCTGACATAGTGGCTGACATAGTAGCTGACATAGTGCTGACTGACATAGTAGCTGACATAGTGGCTGACATAGTAGCTGACATAGCTGACATAAGTGGCTGACATAGGGCTGACATAGTAGCTGACATAGCTGACATAGTAGCTGACATAGTGGCTGACATAGTGGCTGACATAGCTGACATAGCTGACATAGTAGGCTGACATAGTAGCTGACATAGTGGCTGACATAGTGGCTGACATAGTAGTGACAGTAGTAGCTGACATAGTGGCTGACATAGTAGTGGCTGACATAGTAGATGACATAGTGGCTGACATAGACATAGGCTGACATAGTGGCTGACATAGTAGTGGCTGACATAGTGGCTGACATATAGGGCTGACATAGTGGCTGACATAGTGGCTGACATAGTGGCTGACAGTAGACAGTGGCTGACAGTAGCTGACATAGGCTGACATAGTAGCTGACATAGACATAGTGGCTGACATAGTGGCTGACATAGTAGCTGACACATAGTGGCTGACATAGTAGATGACATAGTGGCTGACATAGTAGCTGACAGTAGCTATAGTGGCTGACATAGTAGCTGACATAGTGGCTGACATAGTGGCTGACATAGGCTGACATGACATAGTGATGACATAGTAGATGACTGACATAGTGGGCTGACATAGTGGCTGACATAGTGGCTGACATAGACATAGCTGACATAGTAGCTGACATAGCTGACATAGTGGCTGACATAGACATAGATGACATAGTGGCTGACATAGTGGCTGACATAGTGGCTGACATAGACATAGACCTAACATAGTAGCTGACATAGCTGACATAGTAGCTGACATAGTAGCTGACATAGTAGTATGACATAGTGGCTGACATAGTGGCTGACATAGTAGACTATGACATAGTAGTGGCTGACATAGTAGCTGACATAGTGGCTGACTAGTAGCTGACATAGTAGTGGCTGACATAGTAGCTGACATAGTAGTGGCTGACATAGTAGCTGACATAGTGGCTGACATAGCTGACATAGCTGACATATGTAGATGACATAGCTGACATAGTGGCTGACATAGTAGTGGCTGACATATGACATAGTAGCTGACATAGTGGCTGACATAGACATAGTGGCTGACATAGTAGACATAGTGGCTGACATAGTAGTGACATAGCTGACATAGTGGCTGACATAGTAGCTAACATAGTAGCTGACATAGTAGCTGACATAGTAGCCCCAGTTACAGGGCAAATACATCCCCAGAGAGGGGCTGGGGCCTCATTGATCGGGTCTATGAGAGACCCGGCAGCTCCTGCACTCTCCTGGCCCCGGCGATCACGTGACCGCCGGGCCGGGACAGGAAGCGCAATAGCCATCTCTGAATGGACGTTCAGAAACATCCAGAGATAAATAAACACTTCCCGGACATTTAGTCTATGGGCGGACGGGAAGTGGTTAAGAGCGACATGACAAGAGGGATGATGAAGGCATGCATCTTTCGGGGGTGCTTCCCCAATCTCTGGGCTGTATTTCCAGATTGGCCCCATTGAGTGTCCATCCCTCAGTTCTCGCTGATCCCCCCTACGAATTGGTGGGACACCCTAAAATGCACCTCAATGGGGAAGGGGCAGCTTTTTTGGGGGAGAAGATGGCTAGAAGGCTGGAGGAGTGTTTAAACTAGGGACTGGGGGGGAGGGTAACTACATTATAGGAGGGGAAGATAGTGCAGATAGGGACCTGGGGCAAGAAAATGGAACTGGGGGAGGAATGGAAGGAGGAACTAGAACAGTTCAGAAGGAAACGTGTAGGGGGAAAAATATACATCAACCTCTTAATTGTATGTACACTAATGGCAGAAGCCTAACTAATAAAACTGGCGAACTGGAGGTAGTGATGTATGAGGAGGACAATGACATAGTGGGAATAACTGAGACATGGATGGATGGTAGCTATGACTGGGCAGTTAACGTACAGGGTTATAATCTGTTTAGAAAGGATCGCCAAAACCGGAGAGGGGGAGGGGTCTGCCTTTATGTAAAGTTCTGTCTAAAGCCCACACTCCGGGAAGATATAAGTGAGGGACGTAAACATGTGGAATCACTGTGGGTAGAAATACATGGAGCCAAAAACAATAATAAAATACTAATAGGAGTTTATTATAAACCACCTAATATACCAGAGTCCACAGAAAATGTACTACTAAATGAAATAGACGAGGCGACAAATCATAATGAGGTCGTTATTATGGGGGGGGACTTCAACTACCCAGATATAGACTGGGAAACTGAAACCTGTATATCTCATAAAGGAAACAGGTTCTTGGCAATAACCAAAGACAATTACCTTTCCCAACTGGTTCAGGACCCGACTAGAGGGACAGGCATACTGGACTTAGTATTACCCAATAGAGCTGGCAGAACAACAGATGTGCAGGTTGGGGGACACCTGGGAAACAGTGACCATAAAATAATAACCTTCCAATTGTCATTCAAAAGAGTGTTTCTTCAGGGAGGAACACAAATACCAAACTTCAAAAAAGCAAAATTTAGCCAACTAAGAGAGGCCATAGGCCTAACTAACTGGGACAAAGTCCTCAAAAATAAAAATACAGCCACAAAATGGGATATTTTTAAAAGCATCCTAATATCTAATTGTGAGAGGTACATACCTTATGGGAATAAAAGGTCAAGAAACAAGAAAAAAAACTATGTGGATAAATAGAACTGTAAAGAAAGCAATACATGACAAAAAGAAAGCATTTCAATCACTAAAACAGGAGGGGAGCGAGGAAGCATTGAAAAAAATAGAATATGTAAAAGACAAATAAAAGCAGCCAAACTAGAGACCGAGAGATTAACCGCCAAAGAGAGTAAAACTAACCCTAAAATGTTCTTCAATTATATAAATGGTAAAAAGTATAAAGCTGAAGGTGTCGGCCCCTTACAGAGTAATGAGGGGGGAGTTGCAGAGAGCGATGAGGAGAAAGCAAAGCTACTAAATATTTTTTTCTCCACTGTATTCACTGAAGAAAATAATGAATGAAAAGATGAAATGCAGAATATAAAAGTAAATTCCCCATTAAAAGTGCCCTGTCTGACCCAGGAAGAAGTACAGCGACGTAGCAAATGTGGTGCCAATATTCAAAAAGGGTCCAAAAACAGAGCCCGGGAACTATAGGCCGGTAAGTTTAACATCTGTCGTGGGTAAACTGTTTGAGGGTTTTCTAAGAGATGCTATCTTGGAGTACCTCAATGAAAATAAGCAAATAACTCCATATCAGCATGGCTTCATGAGGGATCGGCCATGTCAAGCCAATTTAATCGGTTTCTATGGATGTCGTATATCTGGACTTCTCCAAAGCATTTGACACGGTACCACATAAAAGGTTAGTATATAAAATGAGAATGCTTGGCCTGGGAGAAAATGTCTGTATGTGGGTAAGTAACTGGCTCAGTGATAGAAAACAGAGGGTGATTATTAACGGCACATATTCAGATTGGGTCACTGTCACTAGTGGGGTACCACAGGGGGTCAGTATTGGGCCCTATTCTCTGCAATATATTTATTAATGATCTTGTAGAAGGCTTGCACAGTAAAATATCAATTTTTGCAGATTACACTAAACTGTGTAAAGTAATTAACACAGAAGAGGACAGTACACTGCTACAGATGGATCTGGATAGACTGGAGGCTTGGGCAGAGAAGTGGCAGATGAGGTTTAACACTAACAAATGTAAGGTTATGCATATGGGAAGGAATAATGCAAGTCACCAGTACATACTAAATGGTAAAATATTGGGTAACTCTGACATGGAAAAGGACCTAGGAATATTAGTGAACAACAAACTAAGCTGTAGAAACCAGTGTCAGACAGCTGCTGCCAAGGCCAATAAGATAATGGGTTGCATCAAAAGAGGCATAGATGCCCGTGATGAGAACATAGTGCTGCCACTTTACAAATCACTAGTCAGACCACACATGCAGTACTGTGTACAGTTCTGGGCTCCTGTGAACAAGGCAGACATAGCAGAGCTGGAGAGGGTTCAGAGGAGGGCAACTAAAGTAATAACTGGAATGGGTGGACTACAGTACCCAGAAAGATTATCAAAATTAGGCTTATTCACTTTAGAAAAAAGATGACTGAGGGGTGATCTAATAACAATGTATAAATATATCAGGGGTCAGTACAGAGATCTCTCCCATGATCTTTTTATCCCAAGGACTGTGACCGTGACGAGGGGACATCCTCTGCGTTTGGAGGAAAGAAGGTTTGTACACAAACATAGAAGAGGATTCTTTACGGTAAGAGCAGTAAGACTATGGAATTCTCTGCCTGAGGAGGTGGTGATGGTAAGTTCACTAAAAGAGTTCAAGAGAGGCCTGGATGTATTTCTGGAGGGTAACCATATTACAGGTTATAGCTACTAGACATGGGTCGTTGATCCAGGGAGTTATTCTGATTGCCTGATTGGAGTCGGGAAGGATTTTTTTCCCCTAAAGTGGGGAAAATTGGCTTCTACCTCACAGGGGATTTTTGGCTTCCTCTTGATCAACTTGTAGGATAACAGGCCGAACTGGATGGAGAGATCTGTTTTTTTGGCCTTATAAACTATGTTACTATGTAATTTAGAATTCATGATAGTCTGAACACAGATACCCCAATTACCCTGCCAGAACAAAAGAACCTTAATTCTCCTACCCTTATCCAATCTTTGGACTTCACACACACTTGCCAAAAATTCAGAAAATCCCTCTCTTCACCTTTGCCTTGACCACACTTGGTTAGAAAATCTCACTCTGCTACCAACACCTCCTAAAAATGTATATCCTTGATATATCATAATCTGCTTCTGGTTTCAGCTTCATACTAACCTGAAGCCAGTGACTGGAATGAGACAAAGTGTTCCTCCACCAACCTGGACGAACAGTAGTCTCCCCTCAGGCCCAAACACCAAAACACAGGGAAGATATACACAAATAAACGAAAGGGAAAGAAGACACTAAACTTTCCTGAAGATAATGGCAGCAATGGGATCTCCATAGAGAAACACACACCAGCAAACCACGGACACCACAGAAAGTATAATCGCACAGCATGGTGGGAGAAGCAACACTAAATATACAAAGATAATTGATAAAAACACCTACAACTGAAGGGGGAGGGTGTGGTGAATGCCAGCAACAAAACAACCAAAGGAGAACCTGTCAGTTTAACCCACGGGTTGCCAATCTGACAGACCTCCTGATACCTGTCGCAGGAATGTCCATGACACTATCACCAGATGGTATAAAACACCTGACTTCCTATACACTACAGGACTCAACCTCTGATAAATGCTGGAGATGTGGACGAGATAGGGGTACCATGTATCATATATGGTGGTCCTGTCCTTTAATCACCCAATTCTGGGCAGACGTTGAAAAAGAAATAAATATAATTTGCTCTGTCTTTATAACAATCATGGCGGAGTTAGTCCTTCTGTGGTTGCCTCAACTCTTCCAAACACAATCTTGCCACACATATGCTATCAGCTGCTAAATTACTCATCCCAACAAAATGGAGGGATATATCCCCACCATCTATTGCTTCATGCAAAGAGAAAATCTAGCAAATTGATAGGATGGAGGAATTGGCAGGTTGGGAGGCTAAAAATAGACAACAATATTTAAAGGTGTGGCGACCCTAGATTGACTCTCTGGCTTCGGCTTTTGGGACAGTGCCATAGGATAATAATCATACGTGGACCATTCCTCTCTCTTACTTGCTTCATGTGCTTGATTAGAGCTTCTCTTCCGGTCTCATTTTTCTTTCTCATTTTTCTTTTCTCTATGTTCTCCTTTTAGTTTTGTGATAAGTTTCTTCCATTTCCACTGGCTTATCTAATTTCGCCACAGGTACCATCTCCATATCCATAGATATGGATAATCACCACTTTAGCAGGACATAGACAATCCTCTACATTTAGGAGAACTTTTTGTTTCAGTGATCCCTTTTATGCATACCATGATTTAGCTTAGGGAAATGTAAGCATTAGTTTGCATATATCCCTACTCTAATGTATACTGTCTGTGTTTTTGGATTGATAATACTCTGAAATGTTACTTTACCTTGTTGTAAACCTGGTTTTACAACAAGGGAGGTGATGTTGACACTTGTGAAGTACCTTACTTGCAAGCGTCTCATCAATTGTCTGAGCATACTGCTTCATCCAGTGGGTTGGTTAGCCCTGCAAGCATTTCTTCAGTAATAAGAGGATGCAACTTCCAGTTGTATGTCAACTTGTGCAGTGATAGCAGAATCTGTGGAGACAGAGTCCTGTACCATGTCACCAAAGAGTCCTTCGCACAAAATAGTCCCTTCCACTCATCTTCAAGAAATTGAAGATGAGCCAATGATTTCTGCTTCAAGTTCTAGAACATGTGTATGAAGAACAATCCTGTGATCAGAGTGATCAAAACATTTGTAACACTGTGTTTTCTCCAGAGGAGTGCACTTATAGCATATGACAAGAAAAAGGAATTGACTGAAAAGACCCAGCAATGTGGTCTGATGTCCTTAAGGATAAAGAACTAGAGAAAATTGTTCTTACTGGACTTTTCAATGAAGAGGAATTAAAGAAGATGGCACAGTGTTTGACCAAGGATGTTGATGACTGTTCCTTCAGTGACTTTCTCCTTTAGGCCAAGTCTTCAAAGGGTCGTGAGAAATTTTTAAGGGATTGGCTAAGATGGAGCCCGAGTAGGAAGGCAATGCATTGTGTAACTTTATGACTTTTTCTACTGATCACAGTAGAAGTAAGACAAGTAAGACTGGAAGCATCCTTAGGCCTCGTTCACATATCCGTGTCACGTCCGTGAATAATATATTCGTGTAACATCCGTAAACAAGTCCGTGAATGATCCGTAATTCATCCCTGTGTCTGACATGTACAATCCGTGTTTTATTTCTGTATAACGTACGTGTTATTTAGCTCAGCTGTTTGGAATCATCATGGAATTGCTAATTATTTTTAAAGGCCCTCATTTTGATGTGAAATTAGCATTTTCATTTGCTTAGTTCACCCAGAAGCTACTTTGGAGTGTGTTTTTTCGACTGTTCTCCTTTTGACCTGGAAGTATGTGTGATGCTACATTGGCCCAGGTTCTTTTGGCCTGGCTTGTGTCACGATTTTTTAATGTCCGCCGTTTTATGCTTGATGCAGAAACGCCTAGGCGTAAGCGTTTGTGGGTTCATCCCATTTTTGCCCAGAGAGGCCTAAAAGGACAGTCTCATGCATTGTATGCTGATTTGAGTCAGCATGCAGATAAGTTTTTTAAGTTTTTTTTCTTTTTGTCGCTTGACTATAATTTCCTTTGATATTTTGCTTAAACACCTGTGTCCTCACCTATTCAGACACAACCTTCAGACGGTGCATTAGTGCACAGGAGCATCTCCTTGTGACCTTGCGCTAAGTGTTGAGTACTGTTTGTTTGTGTATCTAACAGTGTTTAATGTGAATTATTTTGTTCTTACTAAATGTTTATATTTTTAAGGTATCTAGTCATACCTGTTTTTGTAATTGGTGGGTCGATCTAGCTAAATCTCAAAGTTTTTTTTACATAAATCTCTCTCTCTCTCTCTCTCTCTATATATATATATATATATATATATATATATATATATACATACACACAGTGCCTTGCGAAAGTATTCAACCTTTTGCCACATTTCAGGCTTCAAACAAACCGATATAACATTTAACATTTTTGGTGAAGAATCAACAAGTGGGTCACAATTGCGAAGTGGAACGTAATTTATTTGATCATTTAAACTTTTTTTGTAATAATAAAACTGAAAAGTTGGGCGTGCAAAATTAATCGGCCCATTTACGTTCAGTTCAGA
This sequence comes from Rhinella marina, assembly GCA_900303285.1. Lineage (NCBI taxonomy): Eukaryota > Metazoa > Chordata > Amphibia > Anura > Bufonidae > Rhinella > Rhinella marina. The sequence goes on along the minus strand of ONZH01010128.1, from coordinate 16,856 downwards.
AAACTCACTCCAGAAGTTCATTGAGGATCTCTGAATGATCCAATGTTGTCCTAAATGACTGATGAAGATAAATAGAATCCACCTGTGTGTAATCAAGTCTCCGTATAAATGCACCTGCTCTGTGATAGTCTCAGGGTTCTGTTTAAAGCACAGAGAGCATCATGAAGACCAAGGAACACACCAGGCAGGTCCGTGATACTGTTGTAGAGAAGTTTAAAGCCGGATTTGGATACCAAAAGATTTCCCAAGCTTTAAACATCCCAAGGAGCACTGTGCAAGCGATCATATTGAAATGGGAGGAGTATCAGACCACTGCAAATCTACAAAGACCCGGCCGTCCCTCTTAACTTTCATCTCAAACAAGGAGAAGACTGGTCAGAGATGCAGCCAATAGGCCCATGATCACTCTGGATGAACTGCAGAGATCTACAGCTGAGGTGGGAGAGTCTGCCCATAGGACAACAATCAGTTGAACACTTCACAAATCTGGCCTTTATGGAAGAGTGGCAAGAAGAAAGCCATTTCTCAAAGATATCCATAAAAAGTCTTGTTTACAGTTTGCCACAAGACACCTGGGAGACACACCAAACATGTGGAAGAAGGTGCTCTGGTCAGATGAAACCAAAATCGAACTTTTTGGAAACAATGCAAAACAATATGTTTGGCGTAAAAGCGACCATTCTGGATGAAAACCTGTTGGAGTCTGCAAAAGACCTGAGACTAGGACGGAGACAATGATCCCAAACATAAAGCAAAATCTACAATGGAATGGTTCAAAAATAAACATATCCAGGTCTTAGAATGGTCAAGTCAAAGTCCAGACCTGAATCCAATTGAGAATATGTGGAAAGAGCTGAAAACTGCTGTTCACAAACGCTCTCCATCCAACCTCAAAGAGCTCGAGCTGTTTTGCAAGTAAGAATGGGCAGGAATTTCAGTCTCTAGATGTGCAAAACTGATAGAGACATACCCCAAGCGACTTGCAGCTGTAATCGCAGCAAAAGGTGGCGCAACAAAGTATTAATGCAAGGGGGACGAATCATTTTGCACACCCCACTTTTCAGTTTTATTATTACAAAAAAAGTTTAAATGATCCAATAAATTTCATTCCACTTCACAATTGTGACCCACTTGTTGTGATTCTTCACCAAAAATGTAAAATGTTATATCTTTTTGTTTGAAGCCTGAAATGTGGCAGAAGGTTGAAAAGTTCCAGGGGGCCAAATACTTTCGCAAGGCACTGTATATATATATATATATATATATATATATATATATATATATATATACATATCAGTCTAAGGCCTCTTTCACACGGGCGTCACGGATTCAGTCCGGATGCGTTCCGGAAAATCCGCACCAATCCGCACGCAATCACAGTCAGTTTTGATAAAAAACTGAATGTTTACAAACAACATCTCTTAGCAACCATCAGTTGCGGATGTAATGCGTTATTCACGCAGCCCCATTCACTTCAATGGGGCCAGGGCTGCGTGAAAAACGCAGAATATAGAACATGCTGCGATTTTCAACTAATGAGTGAAAAAATTCGCCCATGTGAAAAGCCCCATTGAAATGAATGGGTCAGGATTCAGTGTGGGTACAATGCGTTCACATCACGCATTGCGCCCGCGCGGAAATCACACCCGTGTGAAAGAGGCCTAAGTGTTTTTGTTTTTTTTTCAGATTTTTGGCTACTGGAAATTCCTTGGTCTCACTTCATTTTGAATTTCTTCTGGGCAAGTAAACTATTGCAGCAATTGTAGAGGAGACCTGTCTACATATATGGGACCATGTGCGTGAATCTGTCATGCCAACACCCACACGTCAGCAGTGGCAAGAGATATCACAAAGCTTTTATGAGGAAGCACAGTTTCCCAACTGTATAGGTGCTTTAGATGGAAAGCATATTCGTGTCAAGAAGCCGCCGAACTCAGGGTCCTGGTACTACAATTACAAGCAGTACTTTTCATTAGTCTTGTTGGCTCTTGCAGACACAAATTATCGTTGTAATTGTGGATATCGGGGCCTATGGAAGCGCTGCAGATGCTCGCATCTTCAGCACTTCCAGAATGGGTCGGCGGCTTCTAAGCAATGACCTTGCCTTGCCTAAACCCTGCCTCCTACCAGGATCTGCTGGTCCACCAGCCCCTTATATATAATAGTAGCAGATGAGGGGTTGGTCTTTCAAAGCACGTGTTGTGGCCTTTTGCTTATCGTGGTTTGAATAAAAAAAGGCGCGTTTTAAGTATCGCCTTACACGTGCACAGTGTCTTATGTTGAGTGTGCATTTGGAATCCTCTCCGCAAAATGCAGGGTCCTTCTGTCAGCTATCCAAATGTCACCAAGGAAAGTGCAGGCAGTAATAAAAGCGTGTGTAATTTTGCACAACTTCTCACAGCAATATGATCCATCCCTTGATGTTAATGTTGAGCCTAATTTGCTAACATCGTCTATTCCCTCTTCTACATCTGGAATCACCATTCGTGAACAATTTGCTGACTATTTTGTATCACCACATGGAGCCGTTAGTTGGCAATATGAACGTATCTCCATGATGTGTTGATTATTTAATGTTCTGAAGTTGTACAATGTTTGCATTATAATTTATGTTGATATGTATATCTGTGACCAATTTTTATTTTCACATAAATTAATGGTGACCCTTGACGTGTTTCGCTTAATCATTTGGCAAAGTGTGTGTGTATATATATATATATATATATATTTATACTAGCAGAAAGACCTGGCTTCGCCTGGGTATATTTCATCTATTTCATTTAATGTTTCTGTGTCGTTGCAGAGAGAAAGTCAATGCAGCTGACGGAAGTTGATTTTTACCTTCATTTTTTCAATCCCCATTGGCTGCGGAGTGGGAGGGGGCGTGGCCTGAAGACATGTGACCGTGTGTATGGTAGTTGGGACTCGGCTTTGCCTGGGTATATTTCATCTATTTCATTTAATGTTTGTGTGTGTCGTTGCAGAGAGAAAGTCACCCTCCCTCCCACCCATTCCTGCAGCTGACAGAAGTTGATTTTTACCTTCAATTTTTTCAATCCCCATTGGCTGTGGAGTGGGAGGGGGCGTGACCTGACCTGGGGCGTGGTTTAGCGGGACCTTGGGGAGATTGCTTTTAAGTCCTTCTTTTGAAGGGTGGTCTGAATTAAAGGTCGATACCATGGTAATTTATGAGGACACTCAATGGGTAGCAGTGGAAGAAAACATCTTTTATTACTACTGAATGGCCGTAGTCTAAAATTAGTCTATTTCATCTAATGTTTCTGTGTGCCGTTGCAGAGAGAAAGTCACCCTTCCTCCCACCCCTGCAGCTAACAGAAGTTTATTTTTACCTTCATTTTTTCAATCCCTGTTGGCTGCGGAGTGGGAGGGGTCGTGGCCTGACAGAGTCGGGGCATGGCTTAGCAAGACGCTACGCATGGGTGTATTTAAAGAGGACCTTTCACCGCTCCTGACATGCCTGTTTTAATAGCTTCATGCATTCCCCATGTAATAACAATTCTGGAACATCTATTCTTATGGCTCTATGTTGTGCCATTCCTTTATTATTTGCACTAGAAGTTATGAATGAATTGCTATTTGTCTTCAGTAAGGGAACAGAGGGGAGGTAACAAGTAGGGGGTGTGTATCTGCACAGACTGACTCTAACCAATCAGTGCTGCCATGTTCAGACTGTGCAGGGACACACCCCCAACTTGTTACCTCCCCTCTGTTCCCTTACTAAAAACAAATAGCAATTCATTCATAACTTCTAGTGCAAATAATAAAGGAATAGCACAACATAGAGCCATAAGAATAGATGTTCCAGAATTGTTAGTACGTGGGGAATGCATGGAGCTATTAAAACAGGCATGTCAGGAGTGGTGAAAGGTCTTCTTTAATCTATTTCATTTAATGTTTCTGTGTGTCGTTGCAGAAAGAAAGTCAACCTCCAAACCCATCCCTGCAGCTGACAGAAGTTGATTTTTACCTTTATTTTTTCAATCCCTGTTGGCTGCGGAGTGGGAGGGGGTGTGGCCTGATGGAGTTGGGGGCGTGGCTTAGCAAGACCTGGGGCGGGGGGTTTTAAGCACTTCTTTTAGGGTGGCCTGAATTAAAAGTTGATACCATGCTTATTTATGAGGCCACGCAATGGGTAGCAGTGGAAGAAAACATCTTTTATTACTGAACTGTCTTAGTCTAAAATTAGTCTAAAACATAAGTTATATTTATGGTAACCGGAATACCTTTAACAGTGTCAGTGAATAGAAATGGCTGGGTTGTTACCTGAGCTCCTCAGCTGGCTTCTAATTGCCTGGCTGTGTTGTTATGGAAACCTGCCCTCCCTGTGTGTGTCTGTGCAGAGAATGGCAGTTGGGTTTTAAAACTAAAGCTCCCATGCTAATATTGGCTAATGGAGATCATATTTTGGGAATATCTTGGGAACGGTACATCCTAGAGAGATGAGACCTGGTCTAAAATCTTCCCGGACACCTGATGTACCTGTGTGCCGAATTTGGTGAAAATCGGTCCAGTAGTTTGGTCGCGCATAGAGAACGGACGGACAGACACTCATTTTTATAATATTAAGAGATATTTATATATATTTATGTGTATATATATATATATATATATATATATATCTAGCAAAACAAGAGAAGGCAGCACTCTCTTAAAAATGAAACAATCCTTTATTTACCCATGGTGTGGGACCGTGACGTTTCGGCTCTTCGGCTTGATACCTGGGGGAACAGATAACCACCATAAACCATATCTGTTCCCCCAGGTATCAAAGTAAGGTTCTAATTATTATTTGCACATTTGCACATTAGGAGATACACTTGTGTTTATTAATCATAGAGTTTTTATAGCACATATATGGAATTTGGTATATGATGGATATTGCACGTTTTTATGGAAATGTAAACTATAGTATTGGTACACTTGGATATGTATTTTAAGGCACTTTTGATATATGTTATGTATGTTATGAATTAATTGACATGTAAATTATGTAATTGATTGCACAATTATATGCACTTGCACTTTGTGTATTTAAACCCTGTTCACACCATCAGTGTTGCTTGAGAAAGGTTCCAGAGTAGAGCCGAAACGTCGCGGTCCCACACCATGGGTAAATAAATGATTGTTTCATTTTTAAGAGAGTGCTGCCTTCTCTTGTTTTGCTACATATTGACCTTGGTCAGGTCTTAGGCTTGCACCTCTATTTTTGTCTTTAGTGCTGCCAAGATTTTTTTTATAGTGTATATATATAGCTACATATTGAAATAAAAGATCTTTAAAGGGGTTCTGTAGTTCTTTAAAACTGATGATCGGCGGCGGTCCGACCCCCGCCGATCAGCTGTTCACTTGATTGGAGCTTAGCCCCGCCCAGGCCAGTGATACTAGTCGTGACATCACTGGCCTGCGCTAAACACAGAGAAGGCCACGACGCTCCTGCAGCGCCACTGCCTTCTCAAACAGCTGAACGGTGGTGGTCCCGGGTGTTGGACTGCCACCGATCAGAGGCTGATGATCTATCCAGAGGATAGATCATCAGTTTTACAAAACTGCAGAACCCCTTTAAGTATACAGGTAACATAACACAATATATATATAAATATACAAGTTACATAATTTTACAAACTATTCATGAGAACCACTGGACAAACCGGAAGCTTGACTAACAGTGCTAGCTGGAGGCTGACTGTTGGGGAAGACATTAGCTGCAGAAACAGACTGTTGAGTAGGGGGCCCAGAGTAACGTGGCCCAGGAGCAGGTGTGTTGTACTGGTCATGTGCCCTATATTGTGTAGCTTGATATGGAACATTTGTACCATATTGTGAATGCTCAACATCATATGACATGTAACGAGAATATGGACTATATGGAGGGGGTGATTGGCGCACAGGTTGTGGCTAGCATTAACATGGCTAAACAAACGCCATTTTTCAAGGGCATCAAGTACCTCTTCTGGGTTACTGAGTGGTTGTACAAGCATCCAAAAGAATATGAAAAGCTGCCCGTAGGCGATTTGGATAGGTGACCTGGGACCTCACGGAGCTGTGGGGCAAGGCTTTTTAGGAAAGCTACTATGTTATCCTCAGGTGTAGTTTGAGTTAAGAAATCTAACACACGTTGGTCAAGCTGTGCTGGCAAATTTGCCAAAAAGCTACACCTGCTAGATGTTGATTGTCATGCTGCACTCGTGTTTGGGGCTGCTTGTGTGGAAGAGGCTGTATTATCTCGAGAGGAAGTGACCACCTGCTGTTCAACATATGTAGTCTTGTCTGATGGCTCATTCTGCGTGGCTTGAGAAATCCCCTCACTGCTCTCTTCTTCTTCAGGGTTGTTATCTAAATTGTCCTCAGTCCTGTCAAAATACAATATATATTAAAATTTACAATGTGTAAAATTTCCACATTTTTTGGATACAACAAAACATGTAAAGTTATGCAATATGACAAACACAATACCAAGAGTAAGTATAGTATTTATGGATGACTTACGCATTCATATCCATTATGTTTTTCAGAAAAAGGAGTTGGTTTGTGAAGATATATGGTCGTTTCTTTGATGCCCCAGAACCGCTTCGTTGGTGATTCATTTCCCATCGGAAACTATCTCTGCATGTGCATTTTGATTCCATCAACTGAAATAGCATACGAAAAGCATAAATACACAGACAATAAAGCTACATGACATGTGCCCATTGTTGTGTCTACATTTCTATAGTAGTAGGTTATGCAATTGCTTTTGAAGAAATATCAACCTCCGCCAAATATATAGACTACAAAGATATGCGTAACATCACAGAACTGTCTTGTTAAAATATGACCAATGATTTTGTCACCATTGCACTATTGATGGCAAAATGCTGTTCCAATTTTGTACAGAGGCACTGGACTAGAAGACTATACCTATTTAAACATAAATGAATATGTCATTACATCTTTAAACCCTTCAGTTTGGATGGTGTTGTAGTGAAGTGAAGAGGGCAGACATGACATTGAGGGCGTAGCATAACTTGTAACATTCAAAAATTGGCTCCGGTTACCCTGAATATGTAATCACTTGGCCAGAATTTTCACACTGCAATTCTAAATAGGGTTATAGGTCAGTACTTCTGGTTCCTTGCATATAAGTGTTTGGCTGTGACAAGAACACTGTTTGTTAAGCTTAATTCATTTGGATTCAGGTTAGCAAGCAGTCTTACAACAATAAATTAAAGCTATTAACTATTATATCAACATTGTATGAAACGCTCATTGATCCAGTGCAAGGGAACTGTGCACCTATGAGTGAACAAATTGTCGTCACTCTGAATAATGACGCAGGGAAACTTCTCCCTGCTCCACCATTCATTTCTGCAAACACAGGGGTTATTAAGCCTTAGAAAAAGCCACCTTCCCCACATGCCAGCTCACCCACGCTGAATATACTTTCCCGGGTCCCTGCTCCCTGCGCCAGACCTGGTCTCTGCAACGCCGCTGCTGCTTCTCCACGTGCATGGATGAAAACATCTGGTGTCAGGCGGGGGCACCCAACCCGGGTGACGCTAGGGAGCCTCGTCATTGGCTGCAAACCCCTCCACCCACACCAGATGTTTCCATCCGTTCACGGGGAGAAGCAGCAATGGCGGGGACCAGGACCGGCACAGGGACGTGGGTAAGTATATTCAGCAGGGGGGGTCGGCATATGGGATGGGGGGGTTAAAAAATAACACACCATTTCAAGTTATGAGGCAAGCATCCAAAAACACAAACCGGAATTTAACAACTACCTTGCACTGGAGTAGAAAGAATGAAATGAACACACAGAATGAGAAGTATAGAGGATGTTTGCTACACATACACAGCAACATGAGTACAGAAAAATCATAAGAAGACAGTATACAGTGGCCATATACCTATATTATTGATGTTTCTAAGACTACAACTAGGATGGTCAACCTGTGGCCCACCAGCTGTTGCACACACAGCCTCTAGCTATCAGCCTCCTCTGACCATGGTAGGAGTTGTAGCTTTACAACAGCTTGAAGGGCTGCTGGTTGCCTATGCCCTGGCCTACAACCAGGGCCAGTTTTATACAAAATGTGTCCCTGGGCAAAATCAAAAGTGGGGCCCCAAATCTTGTAATAATGTACTAACAACACAGTCACGTTCTGTCGAGTCCGGCCCTCCCTCACAGATTTACACCCCATAAAGCTCCTCACACAGTTCTTCACCCTCATGGCCCCAGAATACGCCACATGCCCCCTCCCCTTGCAGCAATGATTTCCCCTCACTCACGGCATCTGAGAGTGTTGAAAACCGGAAGCGTGGGATTCCTCTTCAGGCGCACATTCCCCCAGCGGAGATTGGGGAAAGCATCTTGTTCTATAAATAAGCCGCAGCCTGTACTGGGCTTCCAAGCTCATTGTTAGTATATCCCAGTTCAGGCCACTAGATGGCAGCACTGAACTGTGATATAGCGATTTCTATGAAGACTAATGGAGCAATTTACATCTGATGATTGTAATTTGTGGTCCACTTGGGGGACTTAAAAAGTAAAAACAATTAAAAAAAAAAGTTTTGAAAATATACAAAACCTTAAAAATTAAAATCATCCCCATTCCAAAAAAGAAACAAAAAAATAGCAATATGGGCATCGCCGCATGCAAAAACACTCATACTGTTAAAATATTTTAAAAAGTTAGCCCATGTGGTGAATGGCGTCACAGAAAAAAAATTAAAAAAGGTCGATTCGCGTTTTTTTCATCACTTTATCTCCAAATAAAATTGAATAAAAAGTGATCAAGTCATACACACCCCAAAATGGTATTGTCAAAAACGTCAGATCGCCCCGCAAAAAATGAGCCCCCACACATCTCCATAGACATAACTATAAAAAAGTTATGAGGGTCAGAATATCGCTATAATTTTTAACAAAGTGAGTTCGGATGAGAGGGTGCTCTTAGGTTTGCCACTAGAGATGAGCGAGCACTAAAATGCTCGGGTAATCGTTATTCGAGTCGAATTTTTCCCGATGCTCAGGTGCTCGTTTCGAATAACGAACCCCATTGAAGTCAATGGGAGACTCAAGCATTTTTTGCAGGGGACCAAGGCTCTGCCTAGGGAAGGCTGGGTGAAAACCTGGAAACCTCAGAAAATGGAAACACCATGGAAATGGACAGGAAACAGCAGGGGCAGCATGCATGGATGCCTCTGAGGCTGCCTAATCCCACCATTACCCCAAATTCTCGGGCAACAGCCTGGTGGTGACCTTCAAGGCAATTGTGCTCACCCAAACCAAGAAGGGCGAGGCACATGACCATCACATGTTAGGGAAGCACCCAACAAGGTGCAACGAAGGTCCATCACCCATGCCCATGCTGGTACTGCTGTCCTATCCCCCGCCCCACGACGCAGGCATAAGCCTGACACAGCATGGCGGTGACACCAACAAGTGACCAAGTTACATGAGGTAGCAGGTGAGCCACCCAAAAATTTACCCTGAGGCAGCATGGTGGTGACAACAGAGTGACCAAGTTAGACTGAGGTAGCAGGCGAAGCACAAATAAAATTTAGGGTGACCCTGTATGGCGGTGACAACAGAGTGACCGAGTTAGAGTGAGGTAGCAGGCGAAACACCAAAAACACCGCTGAACTATGAGATTGAACACGTGGGCCAGGCATGGCACATGTGTCAGTCTGCCGAGTTGCAGAGCCACCAACAGGTTACGCCCGTTGTCACACACAACCATGCCTGGTTTGCGGTTCAGCGGTGCCAGCCACAGATCGGTCTGCGCCGTGATGCCCTGTAACAGCTCTTGGGTGGTGTGCTTTTTGTCACCTAAGCTCAGCAGTTTGAGCACCGCCTGCTGGCGCTTACCCATGGCACTGCTGCTGCGCCTAGTGCTACCGACTGAAGGCGGATGGCTCACGGATGGTAACAGAGTAGGAGTAGGAGGAGGAGGGGTTGGAGGAAGAGGCATAATAAGTTTGAGAAACCGTGACCGAGGTAGGCCCTGCAATCCTCGGTGTGGGCAGTACATGAGCGGCCCCAGGGTCAGACTCATTCAGAGTGTGCGAGTTACACTGCGGTAGCAGGCGAAGCACATAAAAATTTAGCGTGGCCCTGTATGGCTGTGACTACAGAGTGACCGAGTTACACTGCGGGAGCAGGCGAAGCACATAAAAATTTATCGTGGCCCTGTATGGCTGTGACTACAGAGTGACTGATTTACACTGCGGGAGCAGGCGAAGCACATAAAAATTTAGCATGGGCCTGTATGGCTGTGACTACAGAGTGACCGAGTTACACTGCGGGAGCAGGCGAAGCACATTAAAATTTAGCGTGGCCCTGTATGGCTGTGACAACAGAGTGACCGAGTTACACTGCGGGAGCAGGCGAAGCACATAAAAATTTATCGTGGCCCTGTATGGCTGTGACAACAGAGTGACCGAGTTACACTGCGGGAGCAGGCGAAGCACATAAAAATTTAGCGTGGCCCTGTATGGCTGTGACTACAGAGTGACCAAGTTACACTGCGGGAGCAGGCGAAGCACATAAAAATTTAGCGTGGCCCTGTATGGCTATGACAACAGAGTGACCGAGTTACACTGCGGGAGCAGGCGAAGCAAATAAAATTTATCGTGGCCCTGTATGGCTGTGACTACAGAGTGACCGAGTTACACTGCGGGAGCAGGCGAAGCACATAAAATTTAGCGTGGCCCTGTATGGCTGTGACTACAGAGTGACCGAGATACACTGCGGGAGCAGGCGAAGCACATAAAAATTTAGCGTGGCCCTGTATGGCTGTGACTACAGAGTGACCGAGTTACACTGCGGGAGCAGGCGAAGCACATTAAAATTTAGCGTGGCCCTGTATGGCTTTGACTATAGAGTGACCGAGTTACACTGCGGGAGCAGGCGAAGCACATAAAAATTTATTGTGGCCCTGTATGGCTGTGACTACAGAGTGACCGAGTTACACTGTGGGAGCAGGCGAAGCACGTTAAAATTTAGCGTGGCCCTGTATGTGGACGGGCTTGTGCATGTGGGTGGGTGGAACTTTATTTCCGCTTGCGCTCCAATGTCTAATCTAATGACAGCTGAACGCTGCGCAGGGACACATTGGTGGACAGTGTGGAGGATCGTGGAGGCGAAGGGGTAGTTTTCGGGCGGGAGGCGCTCGTGCCGGGGTCCTGGGCGAGGGGTTGACTCGCAGAGGCAGCAAGTGACACAGGGGAAGGAGCAGTGGTGTGACCCGCAGGAGGTGAACGGCCTTGGTTCCATTGAGTCGGGTGTTTAGCACTCATATGCCTGCGCATGCTGGTGGTGGTTAGGCTGGTAGTGGTGGCACCCCTGCTGGGTTAAAAATTTTGTGTATATAACTGTATTATATATCAATTAGAGAGAAACAAAGGATTGTGCAGACTGGGCCTGGCATAGAGCTACCCAGAAAATTGTCCCACAGTGACCTTTTTCAAATATATTTGTATAACAGAGCAATAAAACGTATTTTCTAATGTGACGTGTAGTATATAGCAATTAGAGAGAAACAAACGATTGTGCAGACTCGGCCTGGTATAGTTCAACCCAGAAAATTGTTCCATTGAACTTTTTCAAATATATATGTATTAACTGAAACCAAAAAACATATTTTCTAATGTGACGTGTAGTATCGATCAGTTAGAGAGAAAAAAAGGACTGTGCAGACTTGCGCTGCTATAGTGCAACCCACTATGGCGGTGACAACTAAGTGAACGAGTTAGAGTGAGGTAGCAGGCGAAAAACAAATAAAATTTAACGTGACGCAGCATGGCGGTGACAAGAGTGACAGATTTAGATTGAGGTAGCAGGCGAAGAACATAAAAACTTTAGCATGACCCTGTATGGCGGCGGTGACAATAGAGTGATCGAGTTAGACTGAGGTAGCAGGTGAACCACCCAAAAATTTAGCCTGACACAGCATGGCGGTTACACCACCAATGCCTTTGTCCGACTGAGATTGCAGTCAAATGGCTGTAGGTGGGCCTCCGAAAAAAAATTTTTTTAGTGTCTGTGGTTGACAATCCTGAAAAATTCTTTTAGAGTGTCTGTAGTTGACGCTCCGGAAAAATTGTTTGGAGAGGGGGCCTGTAGGTGGCCCTCCAGAAACATTGTCTTAAAAGAGTGCCAGTTGGCCCTCTAAAAAATTCCCTTTTGGGTCAGCGTTTGGCAATGAAGAGAAGGAGGAGGAGGAGGAGTAGAGGAATCGGATACATAAGGAATCTTATTCTTTAGCTGCTTTCCCCCGGAGGAGATTTGAATTCCGGTGAAATCCAGGCTGTGTTCATTTTAATAAGCGTCAGCCTGTCAGCGCTGTCAGTTGACAGGCATGTACGCTTATCGGTGATGACGCCACCAGCTGCACTGAATACCCGCTCTGACAATACGCTAGCGGCAGGACAGGCCAGCACCTCCAAGGCGTACAGCGCCAGTTCAGGCCACGTGTCCAGCTTTGAAACCCAGTATTTGTATGGAGGAGAGTGATGACGCAGGACGTTGGTATGGTCAGCTAGGTACTCCCTCACCATCTTTCTGTACAGCTCCCCCCTACTCTGCCTAGACTGGGGACAGGTGACAGTGTCTTGCTGGGGTGACATAAAACTGGCAAAGGCCTTGGAGAGCGTTCCCCTGCCAGTGCTGGACAAGCTGCCTGCTCGCCTTCTCTCCCCAGCTACTTGGCCCACAGAACCACGCCCTCTGCCGCTAGCGGTGTCAGATGGGAAGGATTGTTTCAGCTTGTGCACCAGGGCCTGTTGATATTGATTCACTCTCATACTCCTTTCCTCTACAGGGATGAGAGTGGAAAGGTTCTGCTTGTACCGTGGGTCCAGGAGAGTGAACACCCAGTAATCGGTGTTTGAAAAAATGCTTCTAACGCGAGGGTCACTAGATAGGCAGCCTAACATGAAGTCTGCCATGTGCGCCAGAGTCCCAACATGCAAGAATTCCCTCTCCTCACTGGCCTGACTCTCCATTTCCTCCTCCTCCAACTCCTCCTCTTCAGCCCATACACGCTCAAGAGTTAAGAAGGATTGAGCACTGGTACCCTCTTCTGTCTCGCCAACATTCTCCTCCTCTTCCTCCTCATCCTCATCCCCCTCCTCCAATACTCGCTGAGAAACAGACCGGAGGGTGCTCTGGCTATAAAGCGACGTATCTTCTTCCCCAACTCCTGTGACAAGCGCAAAGCTTCTGACTTCATGCTGAGCAGTGAGTTTTTCAACAGGCAAAGCAGCGGGATGGTGAGGCTGATAATGGCGGCATCGCTGCTGACCATCTGTGTTGACTCCTCAAAGTTGCTCAACACCTGACAGATATCAGACATCCACGTCCACTCCTCATTGTAGACTTGAGGAAGCTGACTGACCTGACTACCAGTTCTGGTGGAAGTTGACATCTGGCAGCCTACAATCGCTCTGCGCTGCTGGTAAACTCTGGATAACATGTTTAATGTCGAATTCCATCTCGTGGGCAAGTCGCACAACAGTCGGTGAGCTGGCAGTTGTAGGCGCCGCTGCGCTACCCTGAGAGTGGCAGCATCTGTGGTTGACTTGCGGAAATGCGCACAGATGCGGCGCACCTTGGTGAGCAAATCTGACAAATTGGGGTATGTCTTGTGGAACTGCTGAACTATGAGATTGAACACGTGGGCCAGGCATGGCACATGTGTCAGTCTGCTGAGTTGCAGAGCCGCCACCAGGTGACGCCCGTTGTCACACACAACCATGCCTGGCTTGAGGTTCAGCGGTGCCAGCCACAGATCGGTCTGCGCCGTGATGCCCTGTAACAGCTCTTGGGCGGTGTGCCTTTTGTCACCTAAGCTCAGCAGTTTGAGCACCGCCTGCTGGCGCTTACCCACGGCAGTGCTGCTGCGCCTAGAGCTACCGACTGAAGGCGCCGTGCCCACGGATGGTAATTCAGAGGAGGAGGAGGGGTTGGAGGAAGAGGCATAGTACATCTGAGAAACCGTGACCGAGGTAGGCCCCACAATCCTCTGTGTGGGCAGTACATGAGCGGCCCCAGGGTCAGACTCGGTCCCAGCCTCCACCACGTTAACCCAATGTGCCGTCAGTGAGATATAGTGTCCCTGCCTGGCAGCACTTGTCCACGTGTCCGTGGTTAGGTGGACCTTATCACTAACCGCGTTGGTCAGGGCACGGACGGCACATCGGGAAAAATAGTGGCTGGGGACCAAGTACCTAGGGACAGCCACTGCCATCAGGTTGCAGAAAGCCTCAGTCTCTACCAGTCTATAGGGCAGCATCTCCAGGCTCAACAATTTGGAGATGTGGATGTTTAGGGCTTGTGCATGTGGGTGGCTGGCGCTCAAATGTCTGCTGCAAAGACAGCTGAACGCTGCACTGGGACACATTGGTGGAGGTTGTGGAGGATCGTGGAGGTGAAGGGGTGGTTGTAGGGTGGGAGGCGCTCGTGACGGGGTCCTGGGCGGGGGGTTGACTCGCCGAGCCAGCATGTGACATAGGGGAAGGGGCAGTGGTGTGACCCACAGGAGGTGAACGGCCTTGGTTACACTGAGTCGGGTGTTTAGCACTCATATGCCTGCGCATGCTGGTAATGGTTAGGCTGGTAGTGGTGGCTCCCCTGCTGATCCTGGTGTGGCACAGGTTACACACCACAGTCTGTCGGTCATCCTCACTTTCTTTAAAAAACCTCCAGACTTGCGAACATCTAGGCCTCGGCACGGGAGCTTGACTCCGTGAAACAGTTGCTGATCTACCTGCTCTGGCCCTGCTTCTCCCTCTGGCCACCCCACTGCCTCTTCCAACCTGTTCTGGTGCTGCACTTGCCTCCCCCTCAGAAGCACTGTCTTGAGTTGGATTACCAACCCAGCTCGGGTCAGTCACCTCATCATCCACCAGCTCTTCCTCCGATTCCTCACTCTGCTCCCCCCTCGGACTTACTGCCCTGACAACAACGTCACTGTCTGACAACCGTGTCTCATCATCATCATCATCCGTCACCTCTTCACGCACTACTTGCACTAAGTCCACACTCTCATCACCCACAGACTGTGAAAGTTCTAAATTTTGGGCATCGGGACAGAGCAACTGCTCAGGTTGCTGTTGAGCAGTGGTTTGTGTCTCTGGGTAGGGTCCTGAAAAGAATTCCTGTGAGTATGCCTGATCTGAATCCATACTTTCCGTGGGGGGGCAGGCTGGGGGGAAGGAGGTTGAGCTGGAGGAGACAGAGGTCTACTCCCTTGGCTAGCGTGGGTGGACTGTGTGGAAGACTGGGTGGTGGATAAATTACTGGACGCATTGTCCGCTATCCACGTCATCACCTGTTCGCACTGTTGTGGTTTCAATAGTGGTGTACCACGTGAACCAGTAAGTTGCGAGATGAAGCTAGGGAGCAAAACTCTGCGGCGTTCCACTGCTCCCTCATCAACATGTACTGTGTCACCCTGCCCAGGACCACGGCCTCTGCCCCCTACACTACTTGAACGCCCACACCCTCGTCCTCGACCCTTAGCCCTTGGGTTCAACATTTTGTATGTTCACTGCACTGTATGATATATAACTGGGACAAAAAACGTAGTCTTTAGATGGCGGCTATTGTACCACAAACCACTCAATTTTTCACTGCACTGTATACTATACAACTGATAGGAAAAACGTATATTTACTACACTCCGGATAGTGTGCAGCACACGACAGAATTTTTCACTGCACTGTATAATATATAACTGAGAGGAAAAACGTATATTTTCTACACTCCGGCTAGTATGCAGCACACGACAGAATTTTGCACTGCACTGTATAATGTATAACTGAGACGAAAAACGTATATTTTCTACACTCCGGCTAGTGTGCAGCACACGGCATAATTTTGCACTGCACTGTATAATGTATAACAGAGGAAAAACGTATATTTTCTACACTCTGGCTAGTGTGCAGCACACGACAGAATTTTGCACTGCACTGTATAATATATAACAGAGGAAAAAACGTATATTTTCTACACTCCGGCTAGTGTGCAGCACATGACAGAATTTTGCACTGCACTGTATAATGTATAACTGAGACGAAAAACGTATATTTTCTACACTCCGGCTAGTGTGCAGCACACGACAGAATTTCGCACTGCACTGTAGTATATATGACTGAGAGGAAAAACGTAGTCTTTAGACGGCGGCTATTGCACCGCAAACCACTCAATTTTTCACTGCACTGTAGGATATATAAAAAAACGTATTCCCTAGACTGACGCTACTGTACAGCACACTACATAATTGTTCACTGGACTGTAGTGTATAGAAATGACAGAAAAAATTATTCCCTAGAATGACGCTACTGTACAGTACACTACATAATTGTTCACTGGACTGTAGTGTATAGAAATGAGAGAAAAACGTATTCCCTAGAATGACGCTACTGTACAGTACACTACATAATTGTTCACTGGACTGTAGTGTATAGAAATGACAGAAAAACGTATTCCCTAGACTGACGCTACTGTACAGTACACTACATAATTGTTCACTGGACTGTAGTGTATAGAAATGACAGAAAAAACGTATTCCCTAGACTGACGCTACTGTACAGTACACTACATAATTGTTCACTGGACTGTAGTGTATAGAAATGACAGAAAAACGTATTCCTTAGACTGACGCTACTGTACAGTACACTACATAATTGTTCACTGGACTGTAGTGTATAGAAATGACAGAAAAACGTATTCCCTAGACTGCACTACAGATCTCAGCAAGCCAAGGTACAGCAGCAGCAAAAATGAGTACTTTGGGCAATTTATTTTGGGTCTGTGTGGACCACGTGCTGTCCCTTCTGCCACCAGTCAC
>ONZH01010127.1:0-21740 GCA_900303285.1 Rhinella marina | reverse complement strand
TGATATGGACGTCCATCTTTGAACCCCCCTTTCCCCTTTCATTGCTGTATATTAAAATGTTTCCCGTCCTTTCAGAGATACATGTGAAATGATGGTGATATCTACTGTGTCGGGTCTGAAGATTAAGATTCTCTGGTGGTCCAGTCCGACCTTACCGACTATGGTCTTTCTATGGATGGAGTGCCTTCTGCAGGAGTCATTACTTTGAACTATTTTACTGTAGAGGACAGACTGAGGTAATGGAGACTGCATACAAGAGCTGCTGCTCCCCACCTCCTCTCTGTACTTCATGTCTCCTCATGGACTCTGTTCCTACAGAGATTCAGGTGAAGATCTTATCATCTGTATTCAGGATCACAATCCCAGACAAGCAGAAGGTTGGGTTAGTCTGTCCAACCAGTAAGTCAGACCCTGAACCCGATCTATGTCAGATAAGGGGTGGCATTGTAACCGGACCAGAAACCCCTCCCTGTGCTCCTAATGGCTCCTCACACCAGGTATCAGCGCTCTGTGAGGAGACGTTACCTCAGGATGGTAAATGCTGACATATCGGAGCCGTGTCCACAGAAGCTCCATGTAATGATATGTGTATATTCCTCCTCAGCACAAAGTCTCCTCAGAGTCGGAGTTCTTCTCCGTTCCTCAGTGGCTCCTGGTCTCTATAATAAGTATGAATTCTACTAGACACAGTATGGTGACGGGAGGTCTCCCCTGAAGTGTCCGGGCTCCACCGTCATGTTATCTGTGGGACGACGTCTCCCCTGAAGTGTCCAGGCCCCGCCGTCACATTATCTGTGGGGACGTCTCCCCTGAAGTGTCCGGGTCCCGCCGTCATGTTATCTGTGGGGATGTCTCCCCTGAGTGTCCGGGTCCCGCCGTCATGTTTCTGTGGGGACGTTCCCCTGAAGTGTCCGGCTCCACCGTATGTTATCTGTGGGATGTCTCCCCTGAAGTGTCGGCTCAACCGTCATGTTATCTTGGGGACGTTCCCCTGAATGTCCAGGCTCCACCGTCAATGTTATCTGTGTGGACGTCTCCCCTGAAGTGTCCCAGGCTCCACCGTCATGTTATCTGTGGGGACGTCTCCCCTGAAGTGTCCCGGGCCCGCAGTCACGTTATCTGTGGGGACGTCTCCCCTGAGTGTCCGGGCCCCGCCGTCATGTTTATCTGTGGGGATGTCTCCCTGAAGTGTCCGGGCTCCACCGTCATGTTATCTGTGGGACATCCCCTGAAGTGTCCGGGCCCCGCCGTCATTATCTGTGGGGATGTCTCCCCTGAAGTGTCCGGCTCCACCGTCATGTTATCTGTGGGGACGTCTCCCCTGAAAGTGTCCGGGCCCCGCAGTCACGTTATCTGTGGGGATTCCCCTGAAGTGTCCGGCCCCGCCGTCATGTTATCTGTGGGGACATCTCCCTGAAGTGTCCGGGCTCCCCGTCAGTTATCTGTGGGGAGTCTCCCCTGAAGTGTCCGGGCCCGCGCACGTTATCTTATCATGTCTCCCCTGTGTCCGGGCTCCACATGTTATCTGTGAGGACATCTCCCCTGAAGTGTCCGGGCCCGCCGTCATGTGGGGATCCCCTGAAGTGTCCGGGGGTTAACCTGTCTCCCCTGAAGTGTCCGGCCCACCGTCAATGTTATCTGTGGGGGACGTCTCCTGAAGTGTCGGGGCCGCAGTCACGTTATCTGTGGGGATGTCTCCCCTGAAGTGTCCGGGCCCCACCGTCATGTTATCTGTGGGGACATCTCCCCTTAAGTGTCCGGGCTCCACCGTCATTTATCTGTGGGGACATCTCCCCTGAAGTGTCCGGGCCCCGCAGTCACGTTATCTGGGGATGTCTCCCTGAAGTGTCCGGGCCCCGCCGTCATGTTATCTGTGGGGATGTCTCCCCTGAAGTGTCCGGGCTCCACCGTCATGTTATCTGTGGGGACATCTCCCCTGAAGTGTCCGGCCCCGCCGTCATGTTACTGAAGTGTGGGGATGTCTCCCTGAAGTGTCCGGGCCCCGTCAATGTTATCTGTCTCTATCTGCGCAGTGGTATGTCTCCCCTGAAGTGTCCGGCCCCGCCGTCATGTTATCTGTGGGGACATCTCGCCCTTAAGTGTCCGGGCTCCACCGTCATGTTATCTGTGGGGACATCTCTCCCTGAAGTGTCCGGGCCCCGCAGTCACGTTATCTGTGGGGATGTCTCCCCTGAAGGTGTCCGGGTCCGCTGTCATGTTATCTGTGGGGACGTCTCCCCTGAAGTGTCCAGGCTCCACCATCATGTTATCTGTGGGGACGTCACCCTGAACTGTCCAGGCTCCACCGTCATGTTATCTGTGGGGATGTCTCCCCTGAAGTGTCCGGGTCCCGCTGTCACATTATCTGTGGAGACGTCTCCCCTGAAGTGTCTGGGCTCCGCCGTCATGTTATCTGTGGGGACGTCTCCCTGAAGTGTCTGGGTCCTGTCACGTTATCTGTGGGGACGTCTCCCCTGAACTGTCTGGGCCCCGCCGTTACATTATCTCTGGAGATGTCTCCCTGAATGGTCCAGGCTCCACCATCATGTTATCTGTGGGACGTCACCCCTGAACTGTCCAGGCTCCACCGTCATGTTATCTGTGGGGATGTCTCCCCTGAAGTGTCCGGGTCCCGCTGTCACATTATCTGTGGAGACGTCTCCCCTGAAGTGTCTGGGCTCCGCTGTCATGTTATCTGTGGGGACGTCTCCCCTGAAGTGTCTGGGTCCTGTCACGTTATCTGTGGGGACGTCTCCCCTGAACTGTCTGGGCCCCGCCGTCACATTATCTCTGGAGATGTCTCCCCTGAATGGTCCAGGCTCCACCATCATGTTATCTGTGGGGACGTCACCCCTGAACTGTTCAGGCTCCACCGTCATGTTATCTGTGGGGACGTCACCCCTGAACTGTCCAGGCTCCACCGTCATGTTATCTGTGGAGACGTCTCCCCTGAAGTGTCCGGGTCCCGCTGTCATGTTATCTGTGGGGACGTCTCCCCTGAAGTGTCCGGGCCCCGCCGTCACATTATCTGTGGGGACGTCACCCTGAACTGTCCAGGCTCCACCGTCACGTTATCTGTGGGGATGTCTCCCCTGAACTGTCCAGGCTCCACCGTCACGTTATCTGTGGGGATGTCTCCCCTGAAGTGTCCGGGCCCCGCCGTCACGTTATCTGTGGGGACGTCTCCCACAAAGTGTCCGGGCGCCGCCGTCACGTTATCTGTCGGGAAGTCTCCCACAAAGTGTCCGGGCGCCGCCGTCACGTTATCTGTGTCGTCCATTCACATCACTGCCAGAAATATTCTGAGGGAAGAACTTGCCCTGTGAAACCTCATCCTTGAGATCTCGCCTAAACCAACAGCTGGTGCCAGGAGGCTGCCTCCTGAAGAACAAGCCACAGCTCCTGTTACCTGTAAGGGGAGCCTCCATCACAGCGGCAGGTGGCAGCTCCTCCTCTTCTCCTCTGGCCCCGCCCACAAATAATCCGCACAACTAACGTTCCCCCTACCACACAGCACTGAGCTAAAGGACCTGCAATGACATCACCATCATGTGACCAGAGCAGGAAGGGGCGGATCTCAGAAGTGCAGACAGGTTGTGCTACAGGACCTGCGGTGACATCACCATCACATGACCAAAGCAGGAAAGGGCAGAGCTAAGCTGTGAAGAAAGGAAATGCTGGTAGTGAACCTGTGGTGACGTCACCATCATGTGACTAGAGAGCAGGAGGGGCAGAAATGCTGGGAGTTGTAGTCCTCTTCTACCTCCTCCTTTTATGTCCTCTGATATCACATAATAACAGGCTGGACATGATGGGAGTTGTAGTCCTCTCTTATAATATCTTTTGATATCACATAACTTGCTAGATATACTGGGAGTTGTAGTCCTCTCCTCCTGTAATGTCCCCTGATATCAAATAATAACAGGCTGGACATACTGGGAGTTGTAGTCCTCTTATCTTGTACCTCCTACTGTAATGTCCTCTGATATCACATAACAGGCTGGACATGCTGGGAGTTGTAGTCCTCTCCTCTTCTATCTCCTCCTTTAATGTCCTCTGATATCACATAATAACAGGCTGGACATGCTGGGAGTTGTAGTCCTCTCCTCTTCTACCTCCTCCTGTAATGTCCTCT
Organism: Rhinella marina; assembly: GCA_900303285.1. Classification (NCBI taxonomy): domain Eukaryota; kingdom Metazoa; phylum Chordata; class Amphibia; order Anura; family Bufonidae; genus Rhinella; species Rhinella marina. The sequence goes on along the minus strand of ONZH01010127.1, from coordinate 17,605 downwards.
GATATCACATAATAGGCTGGACATGCTGGGAGTTGTAGTCCTCTCCTCTTCTACCTCCTCCTGTAATGTCCTCTGATATCACATAATAACAGGCTGGACATGCTGGGAGTTGTAGTCCTCTCCTCTTCTATCTCCTCCTGTAATGTCCTCTGATTTCAGGCTTTGCCCACTGTGTCCTAATGTTTTAGGTTGCTCCACAGCTTTAGTATCATCCACCAGTATATTTTGCAGTCACAGCTGATGCTTATTCAGACGATGGACACCGTAACTGAAGCTCATGGATCCAACTCTAACCAGAAACCCCCATTATCCCATAGTCAGTGTCCTAAGTACCCCAATGCCACCCCCAGGTCTGAAAAAGTCCCCCTGGGAACAGCCCCACCCAATGCTAACTGGGCGATGGTGGATGTATTTCCCTGAGGCCGAGCCCCTCTCCTGAGACAACATGCAAGGCCCCCTGTAGGGACAGACCCACTGGGTCTACCAGTCACTATCCACATAATGGGAGTAGTGGTTGGGAAAACAATGGCTTAATCGAGGCCCTGAGACACTAACAAGGCTAATGGAAGGATTACTTTACTCTAATTACCAGTCTCATGCCTTATGTGGACATGATGTCCGGCCAGCACGTCTCACCTCATAGTTCCTGGTCCTAGATGAGCATGGCCTGTGTACAGTCATGGCCAAAAGTTTTGAGAATGATACAAGTATTAATTTTTACAAAGTCTACTGCTTCAGTTTTTATAATGGCAATTTGCATATACTCCAGAATGTTATAAAGAGTGATCAGCTTAACAGCAATTACTTGCAAAGTCAATATTTGCCTAGAAAATGAACTTTATCCCCCAAAACACATTTCAACATCATTGCAGCCCTGCCTTAAAAGGACCAGCTAACATTGTTTCAGTGATTGCTCCATTAACACAGGTGTGGGTGTTGATGAGGACAGGGCTGGAGATCAATCTGTCATGATTAAGTAAAAATGACACCACTGGACACTTTAAAAGGAGGCTGATGCTTGGCATCATTGTTTCTCTTCTGTTAACCATGGTTATCTCTAAAGAAACACGTGCAGTCATCATTGCACTGCACAAAAATGGCCTAACAGGGAAGAGTATCGCAGCTAGAAAGATTGCACCTCAGTCAACAATCTATCGCAGCATCAAGAACTTCAAGGAGAAGAGGTTCCATTGTTGCCAAAAAGGCTCCAGGGGCGCCCAAGAAAGACCAGCAAGCGCCAGGACGTCTCTTAAAAGTGTTTCAGCTGCGGGATCGGGGCTACCAGCAGTGCAGAGCTTGCTCAGGAATGGCAGCAGGCAGGTGTGAGTGCATCTGCACGCACTGTGAGGCGGAGACTCTTGGAGCAAGGCCTGGTCTCAAGGAGGGCAGCAAAGAAGCCACTTCTCTCCAGAAAAAACATCAGGGACAGACTGATATTCTGCAAAAGATACAGGGAGTGGACTGCTGAGGACTGGGGAAAGTCATTTTCTCTGATGAATCCCCTTTTCGATTGTTTGGGACATCTGGAAAACAGCTTATTGGGAGAAGACGAGGTGAGCGCTACCACCAGTCTTGTCTCATGCCAACTGTAAAGCATCCTGAAACCATTCATGTGTGGGGTTGCTTCTCAGCCAAGGGAATCGGCTCTCTCACAGTCTTGCCTAAAACACAGCCATGAATAAAGAATGGTACCAGAATGTCCTCCCGAGAGCAACTTCTCCAACCGTCCAGGAGCAGTTTGGCGATCAACAATGCCTTTTCCAGCATGATGGAGCACCTTGCCATAAAGCAAAGGTGATAACTAAATGGCTCAGGGAACAAAACATAGAGATTTTGGGTCCATGGCCTGGAAACTCCCCAGATCTTAATCCCATTGAGAACTTGTGGTCAATCATCAAGAGACAGGTGGACAAACAAAAACCTACAAATTCTGACAAAATGCAAGCATTGATTGTGCAAGAATGGACGGCTATCAGTCAGGATTTGGTCCAGAAGGATGATTGAGAGCATGCCAGGGAGAATTGCAGAGGTCCTGAAGAAGAAGGGTCAACACTGCAAATATTGACTTGCTGCATTAACTCATTCTAACTGTCAATATAAGCTTTTGTTACTCATAATATGATTGTAATTATATTTCTGTATGTGATAAAAACATCTGACAAACACACAGAAAAACCAGAGGGCAGCAGATCGTGTGAGAATAGAAGATTTGTGTCATTCTCAGAACTTTTGGCCATGACTGTATGCGTGGACTGTGGCTCCCACGGCCCCTCTTACAAGTTTATTATGCCCCTTAAATACCAGAAAAGGAATAAATCTGATAAAACATAACAATAAAACTCAACGTAACCGGCTCTTCGAGCTAAAACAGTCTGCAGCACTTAGAGCTGGGGAGTCCCTGAGTCCATTGGTGCAGTCATCTTTATTCCACATCCAGATCTCCACAGATGTGCCGCAGCATTAAGGGTCCCCCGAATGTGAACTGCCGTGAGATGGAAAGACAAGGTCATGTTCACGTCCTTTAGAAGGTGCTGCTGCTCAGATGCCGTCCGACCTGATCTTCACTGCTCTCCCCAAATCTGGGGGGCGGTGTATAGGAGGTGATGGAGCCGTACATATTCCCCTGGTATCATTACAATAGAGTCAACTTTTTTTTATCTTTTTGCAAGTATAAACATACAACACCAATGAAACGCCTCCACCCATAAAACAAGAACACGGACGTTACTGTATAAGTATCTCCGAGCTACTACACAAGTGCAGATATTAGAGTCCAGCATCCTCTTCCCCCAGTCTATCTGCACGTGAATGATGGCGGCTGTAATGACGTCCCAATGACAAGAGTGATAAAGGCTGTCGACCGAGGGCATCCAATAAGACGCCGGGCCATCTTCACTACACGTTGTAATGTACCGCTATACTACCCTACGGTGCAGTAGTTCCGAGTGCTCTCAATGGTACAGTAACAGACGTCCACCAGTAACCTCGTACACAGCTGCACTCTCTTCAAACGTCTTTGGACGTACAAGTGTTGACGAACCTTTCTGCACCAGTCAAATCTTGGGATATGTGAACTTCAAGAAACTCCACTCCGTCTATAGAAAAGAACTCATGTAGATTACTCTGCTTTCTAAAGTCCACAATAATCTCCTTGGTCTTAACATTAAGTACTAGATTATTCTCATGACTCAAGTGATCGTCTGCCTTACCTCATCCCTATTTTCTGTTTCAACATCATCTTTCATCAATCTCACCAATGTAGGATCGTCTGCAAACGTGATCAAACAGAATTATGAATCAGGACACAACCGCGAGTGAACAACAAATACAAAGGTACACGCCCCTGCGGAACACCTTAATACTAATGGGGTCTGAGCGGACATTATTCACCCTGCAATCTATCAGAAGGCAGAAAGATGACCCAACTCCCAAAAGACTCAGCTTCCAGACTAACCTGAATGGATTTGATGTATTAAATGCCAAACTAAAGTTGGTGTGAAGATCACTTCAGGCACAGTCTGAGCTCGGGAACGTAGCTGCTGAAGGAATAAACTAACAGATAGCAGATCCGTGGGGGGAGTAAGGCGGGCTGCTGTGCACCTACATATTGTCAGTATTGGGTCTGTGACATCACCGCAGATTGCAGCACCATGGGTCCCAGCTCTTGCCTACCTACAGAAGGAGCAAGCACCTGTCAGCATACCGCCCTCACAGCCAAGTCTCCACTTGTGTGCTATAGCGCACGCGCGTGCACCTGTTACTGTCTCCACCCAGAGGCGGGGTTACTGGTATTTAGGGCAGCTTCACTGACCATGAAATTCCCAAGCGTGGTTGTCATACCTGTTAACCTCTGCTGAAGCTTCCTGCTGCTCTGATCTGCTGAGTACTGGACTTTGCCAATTAACCCTGACCTTCCCTGCCTGTCTGCCTGCTAGCTGGATTACCTGGACTATTTACCCCTGCATTGCCTGTCTACAACTCTGCTTGCTGTCACCTGTAAGTTTGCCTGGACTTCTGACCTTGCACTGCCTATGAGTCCACCTGAACCTGTATACTGTCTTACTCTGAACTTTGTTTTGCCTTTGTTTCAAGTGACTTTTGTTTACCTTCTGCCAGTAAAGATCTGTTCCGTTACTCTGCCTCTGTTGGACTCTGTACACACTCCTGCAGTTAGCTGCTTTCTGGGTGACTGGTTTAAACACCAGTGTCCTGACTCTGGGAGTCAGCAATATTGGGCTAATTCCTAGTCCACTGTCAGCTGACCCAGAGGATCCACATCCATTACCTGGATGCCTTCTACACACAATCTCTGTATAATCATCGATTGGAACATGTAATATTAAGGTTAATATTAAGGTGGCACTCTCAGCTGCTTGGCATTGCCCGGGCAGTTTTTGGTCTGACATTTCTTGTCTCCGATGCATCGTCTCTTGATTTGAAAATGCTAAAAGACTTGGAGGCCCTTTGAAGTCTCTTCCAAATTCTAGTACAGAGGGTTTCCATTACAGAGGGTAGCCATATTTCTCTGAGCTGCTCTCCAAGGCATTCCAAGTTCCTCTGATAGGAATTCCAACTCAATGGGCTTCAGGATAGTCTGTAAAAATAGGCAACTTTTTTACTGTATCTGTGAAAAAAATATAGAGGTGTCTGTGATTTTTTTGGGAGGCTGGTGGTACTTGACTGAATTGTTTTGGGGGTAATTCTCATCATCCTACAGCTCACAGTAAATGCTGGGGATGAGTTGTCCGTTATTTTGGGATAAGTTGTCCTGAAAAAAAGAAAAATTCTAGTTGGCAATACTGGCTCCCCAACCTAGTTGGGATATGAAGGTTGTCACCAGGGTCTAGTGAAGCCTGTCTTTCAGATGAATCCACCATAGTTCATACATTGATAAATCTGTTTCCCTTCTATTAAAAAGCTGTCCGCCTGCAGCCACCACTAGAGGGAGCTCAGTACATAGGAATTTATACAGTTACTGTTCAATGGAAACTGAAATAATCTCTTTTCACTGAGCTCCCCCTAGTGGTGGCTGCATGAAAATGCAGTGTTTTTACATCATGAAGAAAAATCATTGGAGGTACAACAATGGCCTGAATCTGTACAAGGCTTCCAGGCCGAATTATAGTATATTTCAATGCTGGCCTGCAGGTGGTAGCACTGGATCTGAATATACTGGATCCATAGATGTTCATTACAGGAAACAAAAAGTGATTAAAATGTCAGAATATGAGGATGAAGAAAAAAATGATTTCCAAAGTTTATTTCTTTCGGTATTAAAACACTACAAAAACTATATAAATGTGGTATCACTGTAATCGTACTGACCGGAGAATGAAGAGAACAGATCAGTTTTATCTAATAGGGAACACTGTAAAAACAAAACCCATAAAACTATATAAATGTGGTATCACTGTAATCGTACTGACCGGAGAATGAAGAGAACAGGTCAGTTTTATCTAATAGGGAACACTGTAAAAACAAAACCCATAAAACTATATAAATGTGGTATCACTGTAATCGTACTGACCCGGAGAATGAAGAGAACAGATCAGTTTTATCTCATAGGGAACACTGTAAAAACAAAACCAATAAAACTATATAAATATGGTATCACTGTAATCGTACTGACCTGGAGAATGAAGAGAACAGGTCAGTTTTATCTCATAGAGAACACTGTAAATACAAAACCCATAAAACTATATAAATGTGGTATCACTGTAATCGTACTGACCTGGAGAATGAAGGGAACAGGTCAGTTTTATCTCATAGGGAACACTGTAAAAACAAATCCTATAAAACTATATAAATGTGGTATCACTGTAACCGTACTGACCCAGAGAATGAAGGGAACAGGTCAGTTTTATCTAATAGGGAACACTGTAAAAACAAAACCCATAAAACTATATAAATGTGGTATCACTGTAATCGTACTGACCCGGAGAATGAAGAGAACAGGTCAGTTTTATCTCATAGGGAACACTGTAAAAACAAAACCTATAAAACTATATAAATGTGGTATCACTGTAACCGTACTGACCCAGAGAATGAAGGGAACAGGTCAGTTTTATCTCATAGGGAACACTGTAAAAACAAAACCCGTAAAACTATATAAATGTGGTATCACTGTAATCGTACTGACCTGGAGAATGAAGAGAACAGATCAGTTTTATCTCATAGGGAACACTGTAAAAACAAAACCTATAAAAGTATATAAATGTGGTATCACTAATCGTACTGACCGGAGAATGAAGAGAACAGGTCAGTTTTATCTCATAGAGAACACTGTAAAAACAAAACCCCTAAAACTATATAAATGTGGTATCACTGTAATCGTTACTGGACCCGGAGAATGAAGAGATCAGGTCAGTTTTATCTCATAGGGAACACTGTAAAAACAAAAAGTATAAACTATATAAATGTGGTATCACTGTAATCGTACTGACCGGAGAATGAAGAGAACAGGTCAGTTTTATCTCATAGGGAACACTGTAAAAACAAAACCCATAAAACTATATAAATGTGGTATCACTGTAATCGTACTGACCCGGAGAACGAAGGGAACAGGTCAGTTTTATCTCATAGGGAACACTGTAAATACAAAACCTATAAAACTATATAAATGTGGTATCACTGTAATCGTACTGACCCAGAGAATGAAGAGAACAGGTCAGTTTTATCTCATAGGGAACACTGTAAAAACAAAACCCATAAAACTATATAAATGTGGTATCACTGTAAGGCTGGGTTCACATCATCGCTTACTTTTCCTTTCTTCTGATCTGTCAGAACAGGAAAATAAAGAAAAAAATTGATTCTGAAAAAAAAAACAAAATAAACCAAAACGGATCTTGAGCATCAGTTGAGCACCTTTGGAATCTGTTCCAGTAATTTCTCAGGATCTGTTTTTTTATGGTATCTGTTTTTCTTCTTTTTTTCTGTTCTTAGGTTGTCGTCTTAGGTTTATTTACGTCATTCTCAGCCCCTTCAGCACTACACAATTGTGGGACCTGCAGGGTCTCCGACTACAGTCCGGGAACTGTGTGAGGACACAGCGTGTAATTACTCTATTTTTATTTGTGGATATATCAATATCTGATCTTCATAGAAAAAGATAAAGCAGAAGGAACGGAACAAAAACACATTCACATTACAATAATTTAATAAAAGATGAATTCACAGAAGGAAATGTCGTCAGTAGATTATCTCTCCTGTTAGTCTAGCGCAGTGATAGCGAACCTCTGGCACTCCAGCTGTGGTGAAACTACGACTCCCAGCATGCTCCATTCATTTCTATGGAGTTCTGAGAACAGCTAAACAAGTGTGCATCTTGGGAGTCGTAGTTTTACCACAGTTGGAGTGCCAGAGGTTAGCCATCACAGGTCTAGCATCTCAGTCTGGTTTTAGTGGCAGTTTTTGATGTAGTTTTTGGTACTGAAGCTAGAAGTGGATCCAGCAGGAAGGAGAACTCCTTCATTTATACTTCTCAGTCCCTTTCAACCCATTTCTGGCTTTGGTTAAAAAGCTGCTCCAAAGAGCTGTGTGTGCGACCAGCTTTAATTTCTGTGTGAATTCTCTAGTTTCAAAATTTATTTTCTTATTGAAAACTTCAACACGTCTTCTCTCCTACTGTATGTGAGATCGGCGATGCAGAACAAGACTTGATCTATTTGAAAAACATTTCCCACATTCTGAACATGAATACGGCTTCTCTCCTGTGTGAATTCTCTCATGAGTAACAAGACTTGATTTCTTGGTAAAACATTTCCCACATTCTGAGCATGAGAATGACCTTTCTTCTGTGTGGATTTTCTCATGTGTAACGCAATCTGATCTATATCTAAAACATTTTTCACAATATGAACATGAATATGGCTTCTCTCCTGTGTGAATTCTCTCATGCATAACAAGATTTGCTTTACTTGTAAAGCACTTCCCACATTCTGAACATGAATACGGCTTCTCTCCTGTGTGACTTCTCTCATGAGTAGCAAGATTTGATCTACTTGTAAAACATTTTCCACATTCAGAACATGAATACGGCTTCTCTCCTGTGTGAATTCTTTTGATGCTCATTAAGATTGACTTTAGTAACAAAACATTTCCCACATTCTAAACATGAATATGGCTTCTCTCCTGTGTGACTTCTCTCATGCCTAAGAAGATGTGACGTATTTGTAAAACATTTCCCACATTCTAAACACGAATATGGCTTCTCCCCTGTGTGAGTTCTTATATGTTTAACAAGACTTGCTTTACTTATAAAGCATTTCTCACATTCTGAACAGGAATACGGCTTCACTCCTGAGTGAATTTTCTCATGTTTTAAAAGCCGTGATTTACTTAAAAAACCTTTCCCACATTCTGAACATGAATACAGTTCCTCTCCTGTGTGAATTACCTTATGTTCATCAAGGCTTACTTTTTGTGTAAAGCATTTCCCACATTCTGAACATGAATACGGCTTCTCTCCTGTGTGGCTACTTCTGTGTATAGAAAGATCTGACCTATATCTAAATTGTTTTCCACATTCCCCGCATTGAAATCTTTTACCCCCTTTCTGCCCGCTTCTTGTGTTAACAATCTGTGACTGGTCAGGAGAAGGTTCCTCATGATTAGGAGGATTATATGATAGATCTGTACTGTGAAGTCCTGGATGTACATTATAGGTAATGAGGTTTTCTCCTGAAGAGCGCGGCATGATATCCTGATCTTCTTCTTTACAATCTAGTGATAACAGGACGTTTCCTTCTGACTTCATACTGGGATTTTCTGTTAGGATTAAAAACAGATTTTATGATTTGCTGCTCAAACAACAAAGGGAATAAAATTATAACATTCTAATAAGGCCGGATTTACACGATTATATTATGGACGTATTATGAATCTGTATTACATGCATATGTTCCGGCCTAACATCGTGTTTCACTGATCCAAACTCACAGCATCAGAGGGATCTATGTCAGTTAAAGGGGTTGTGCAGCGATTTATATTGGTGATCTACCAACCATCATGATCAATCAGCAATATCTGATTAGTGGAGGTCCAACACCAGAGACCACCAGCTTTTTGAAGAGGAGGTGGCGCCCCATGCGAGTGCCTCTTCCTGCTCTGGGAACAGATGGTGCATTCAGTCTACTACAGCCTTTGAACAAAAATGGAACCAGGCTGGAGTTGGCCAAATTGACATCTAGGACAGCACTTACACCGGCAAACTGTACTTTCAAGGTGCTTGTCTTGCGTCCCTTGTCTAGGCTGGACTGCAGGAACTTAGAGGTGTCCCATTTTTTTTTTAGAAGACAGAAAAGACTTTTTGAGGTAACTGCCTGAACTTTATGGCTATGAAGGAGAGTAGTAATACCTGAATCTGACAGACCTTTCGCTTAGGGCCCATTCACACGACCGTGGAGTACGGTCCGTGGAAACCCGGACCATGTTCCTTCTGAGGGCAGGAGCGCACGCCGTCATTGGTTGCTATGACGACGCCGCTGAACACTGATACACTCTATACGAGCGCGTACAATGTATCACTATACAGCGGCGGCCTCATGAAGCGCACAGCGTCATAGCAACCTTCACACAGCCATAACTTTTTTATTTTTCTGTTCACATATCTGTACGAGGGCTTGTTTTTTGCGGGGCAAGGTGTACTTTCCAACGCCACCATTTAATATTGCATATAATGTAGTGTCAGATACAATTATTTTTTTGTGGCCATATTTTGACCCCTATAACTTTTTGGTATTTATGTGTATGGAGCTGTATGGGGGCTCATTTTTTGCAGGAGGACCTGAACTATTTATCGATACCATTCTGGGGTGTGTATGATTTTTTGATCACTTTTTTTTTTTTTTTTTTTTTAAATAAAGCGACCAAAAACAGCGAATTGGCCATTTTTTTTCCGTTTCGCTGTTTTCTGTATGGGAAAGAAATTTTTAGATTTTTATAGTATGGGCGTTTTCACACACGATGTGTATTTTTTTTAATTTTTTTAGTTCTTTTATTTTTATGCTGGGGAAAGGGATGATTTGAATTTTTATTTTTAAAACCTTTAATTATTTCACACTATTTTATAGTTCCCATAGGGAACTATAACAATCAATCATCTGATTGCTTATATCGTAGACTCCAGTGCACTTACATTGGAATCTCTGATGATTTTACCACTTTCCTATGGAGCCTATTACAGGCAAGGGCTCCATAGGAAAGACTGTGCAGCAGCCTCCTGTCATTCACAAAGGCAGGGGCTGCTGCAGGCACGCTGCGGCCACACAGGGGAGCCGCAGGAACACTGGAAGCGCTCTCTTCCGGTGTTTGGCGCACTCGGATGCTGTGGTCAGAATTGACCACAGCATCTGAGGGGTTAGATGTCCGCGATCGGCATTACTGCCAGTTGATGACATCAGCTTCGGGTGTCTGCTGTAGGAATCAACAGGCCATCCTCGGCTATGGCGCCCGCTCTGCTCAGGAGCGGGTGCCATTTTTAAAGACCCGACCAGCGCTGTACTAGTCGGGCACTGGGCGGGAAGGGGTTAAAGGAAGAGTCTGGAGCTGATGACAGAGCACATCGTTTAGATAGATGGCAATTCTCAAAATTTGTTGAAAGTCTGTCTGAATAGGGATGCGGTAGTACGGATCTGACAGGACTACGGTGATCATAAAACATTCCTGCCACCAAACGTTGATTGTGGATGTGATGTGACAACCAGACTGGATGACACTGATGACCTCTGGGAAGAAGACTACTCTTCAGGTTTGAAAAACACAAAACGTTGTCATCCACGTACAGGACGTGGGGTCACTGTGCCTGACAGGTGGGATTCTTCAGATTAAGGAGGAATCCCTTTTTACTTCAGAAGACGAGCCGTTATCTAATCCTTCTTTTATTTTTTCTTCCAGACAGCTGCATCTTGGATTCTGAAATTAAAGGGGTTTTCTGGGATTTTAATATCGATGGCCCATCCCGAGGACAGGTCATCAATGGTACAATCCCAGAAAACCCATTTAACCTCTCTTAAAGGGCCCCTGTCAGCAAATCTGTCCCTATGGCACTGGCTGACCTTTTACATGTGCGCTCGGCAGCTGAAGACATCTGTGTTGGTCCCATGTTCATATGTGCCCGCGTTGCTGAGAATGTTTTTTTAAATATATGCAAGTGAGCCTCTAGGAGCAATGGGGGTGTTACCATTACACCTCAGAGGCTCTGCTCTCCACTTTGATTGATAGGACCAGGCAGTGTAAGCGTCATCACACCTAGACCTGTCAATTAAAGTGCAGAGGGCGGGGCAATTACAGATAAAGGGTGGATTCAAATTCCCCAAAATTTTCGAAATTCAATAAAGTTGAAACTACTGGACCGATTTTCACCAAATTCAGCACACAGGTACATCAGGTATCCGGCAAGGTTTTAGACCAGGTCTCCCGAGATATTCCCAAAATATGATCTCCATTAGCCAATATTAACCTGTGAGCATTTCAGTTCCCAACTGCCATTTTCTCCACATACACACCAGTTTCCATAACAACCAGCCAGCTGAGGAGCTCAGGTAAATAACAACCCAGCCATTTCTCTTCACTGCATTAAGGGGCAGAGCGCTGTGGATGACACTGTTAAAGGGGTATTCTGGTTACCATAATTATAACTTATGTTTTAGACTAATTTTAGACTACGACCGTTCAGTAGTAATAAAAGATGTTTTCTTCCACTGCTACCCATTGCGTGTCCTCATAAATTACCATGGCATCGACCTGTAATTCAGGCCACCCTCAAAAGAAGGACTTAAAAGCAACCCCCCCCCCAAGGTCCCGCTAAACCACACCCCTGACCCAGTCAGGCCACGCCCCCTCACACTCTGCAGCCAATGGGGATTGAAAAAATGAAGGTAAAAATCAACTTCTGTCAGCTGCAGGGATGGAGGATGACTTTCTCTCTACAACGACACACAGAAACATTAAATGAAATAGATGAAATATACCCAGGTGAAGCCGGGGCCTTCTGCTAGTTTCTGATAAAATACATATGGGGGCCACCTGGCCTGAAGCCCCAGATTGAAGAGCTGCTCCAACCGCCCTTAATACTTCTTCTGATGTAATGTCCACCACTGCTGTTCCCCCAATTTAGGCAGATCTGTCTCCTCAGCCTGGACTGCTCTTCATTAGATTCTCGCCGCAGGAACCATCTCCTTTATTAATATCCCGGTCCTATTTATTGGGAATATTGTGCTCCAAAGCAGAACCAGCCTGGAAGCGTCACAGACCGACCCCTGCAGAGGGGACCAGGTAAGTATGATCACCACCTCGGGCCAGCCACTCTGGGATGTCTCCATTCATATTAGATAACCTCTTTTAGTGGTTAAACTGAATTTTCTCAGACCCGACCATTGGTGCAGCCATTCATCGCAGCCAGTGCCCCCCAAAAGCTGATGCTAAGCCAAGTATCCAGCCTGGACCATGAGAGGACGGAGAGAAGATCCTGGAGAGGATGTCTATGTGCAGTCACCGCTCCCTCCGCTCCTGTACATAACACAGGCGTCACTGCCCGGAGTGCTACTTTACTGCAGCTCTAAGGTGGAGCCTCACCTGAAGAAACCTCCCAATTCCCTTCCTCCATTCATGATTCCATACCTGTGGTGACATCTCCTGGAATGTCCTCCTCCACCTCACTCTTACACGGGGGATCGCCCATCATCCGCTCTTCTTCATCCTCCACTTTAATATCAGTCAGATCTTCTCCCTGATTTGTCATCTGTAACAATTCAGTACAATACAGCAGACAGGTGGGAAATCTAACAGATCCACATAAGAGACCCCCACAATCTATGACCCCCCTATATAGATGTGTATAGGGCTCAGCTCCATCTACCTGATGGTTCTCTGGGAGCTTCTCCTCTGGACAGTCCTGGGAATACAGAGGACGGGGACATCTCTCGGGGGGATTTCCTTCTATGAGTCCATCTGTAGGAAACACACAGGGACAGGAGAGATTATTACATGATGAGATGATGGGAGTAGTATCCAGGTGACACATGACACCCCCTCCTTACACTGCTGATCGCCCCATAAATCCGTCTCCTCTTCTTCTTCATCTTTTACCTCAGCCTTAATATCCATCAGATTTTCATCCTGAAGAAGAAAACAAATTATTCTTACTGGAAATTCTTTATTCATGAAACCTCTATGAGGACTCCTGACCATGAGATGATCCTCCTCCCACCAGACGGGGAGGGGACGTTTAATAGGTTCCTCCTCCATGTTCTCCTCAGCGTCTTCTGAACCTGACAGACTCTACACAGATCTTCTGTATTTCTCCATTTTCATATATATATCGTTCATTTTCTTCCTTGGGAAGTTACATGGTGCTGTTGTGGAGGAATTACTGGTAAGCCTAATTCAGCTTTTCTCCTTCACCCTCCACTACGGCACCTTAACATGGGATCTACCAGATCACAGGCCTTGGATGGACTACTGCCCGGAGGACTTTCTACCCAAATGCTGACAGTTTTTCTAAAGAATCTCCGCTCTATAATGTTTCACACAAGGGTTAGGGAGAACCCACAAATGTCTTCATGGAGGCAGAAGCCTTTCTACCCAAGTAGTGGATGAAGCTCTGGTCCGGTGGCTTCCAGTTCCCAGGCCGGTCCTTGTCCATGGTTCTGTAGGATTCACAAGGAGCCATTCTACTGGTGATGGAGATGATGGAAACTTTCATCCTCTTCCTATTAACTTGACATTAGATGAAAAGACTATTAGACGTCCTCCGAGATTCTGTAACCTCCAGGTCCTGAAGAAGACGTCTCCTAACATCCAACTTACGGAATGTTTTAGATTTTAAATGATGAAAATCTGTTACCAACTCAGGGAAATGGTCAAAGTTCAGAACATTTTATCCATTATTGTTAGAAAAGGTTCATGAAATGAAAGGCCTGAATTTCTTATAAGTATTCCAGGTAATTGATGATTTATGCCCAAGATAAGTCATGAAATATTTGATCAGTGGAGTCTATCAGCACCTCAATGGGGCCGCAGTGCTCGAGGCTTTACCCTCACTGTCCCTGCCTGGTGGAGGAGGATCATCTCATGGTCAGGATTCTGGGGAGACGTCAGCTCCATCTACCTGATGGTTCTCTGGGAGCTTCTCCTCTGGACAGTCCTGGGAATACAGAGGACGGGGACATCTCTCGGGGGGATTTCCTTCTATGAGTCCATCTGTAGAGAACACACAGGGACAGGAGAGATTATTACATGTGATGATGAGATGATGGGAGTAGTACCCAGGTGACACATGACAGCCCCTCCTTACACTGCTGATCGCTCCATAAATCCGTCTCCTCTTCTACTTCTTCTTTTTTAACCTCAACCTTAATATCCATCAGATTTTCATCCTAAAGAAGGAACATGTAAAATGATCATTAGTTCCATCACTTTCTGGTCAGATTCTGGGGAGACGTCAGCTCCATCTACCTGATGGTTCTCTGGGAGCTTCTCCTCTGGACAGTCCTGGGAATACAGAGGACGGGGACATCTCTCAGGATTTCCTTCTATGAGTCCATCTGTAGGAAACACACAGGGACAGGAGAGATTATTACATGATGAGATGATGGGAGTAGTATCCAGGTGACACATGACAGCCCCTCCTTACACTGCTGATCGCCCCATAAATCCGTCTCCTCTTCTACTTCTTTTTTAACCTCAACCTTAATATCCATCAGATTTTCATCCTGAAGAAGAGAAATGTAAAATGATCTTTGGTTCAATCACTTTCTGGTCAGATTCTGGGGAGACGTCAGCTCCATCTACCTGATGGTTCTCTGGGAGCTTCTCCTCTGGACAGTCCTGGGAATACAGAGGACGGGGACATCTCTCGGGGGGATTTCTCCTCCTGGATCCATCTGTGGAGACACAAGAACACAGTGATGAATACATGGCCTCCTGTAGATCTGTCTATAGATCAGACTCGTCTCTCAGATCTTTCACTTCTAGGTTTAGTGATTGGGTCCTAAATAACAATGTTCTGCTCTTCACCAACTTTCTGCTAAACAGGTCTATGACGCATAATAATCTTTATTTATATGGCACCAACATATTCTGCAGCGGGCAAAGGGCAGATGTACAAACTACATCAAGAGCTTACAATCTATGAGGAGACAGGAAGCAGTAGTGCTTGTTCCTTACAACGGTGTAGCCATCTTTTATACATGATGTTGACATGCCTGTAAATCATTTGACTGAAAAAGGGTTAATTTCTCGAGGAAAGGCTGTAAAATATTGTGTGTGCTGGATTACGTAGATAGGGACTTGCAGATTCCGCTCTTGGTCAGGACAAAGTGTGGGATGTGACACTTCAAAGAACGGCAAGTTGACTTTTGTTTGTGCAACGTGAACTTTGCCCCATCTATCATGGTAGAGGAATTACAGGACAATCAGCTATTTAACCCCTTCCCAACATGTAGCATATATGTACAGTACAGCACAGCAGGCCAGTGATCCAGTCCTGATCAAGTCCATATATATATGGTGCTAAGCTCTTGCTGTAACTGCCGGCATCGGAGAAAACTCCAGAGTCAGCTGTTTAATCCCTTTGATACAACTGTGATATAGTGAGAACAGAAATGGACAATAAGATCTTAGTTTTACACGAGGCACAATATTATGGGATGAATTGTAATTGTAGATTGTAAGGGGCAAGTCCCAGAGGTTTCAATATAAAATAATGGAAACGTCAAGACAATTTTGGGGGCTCGTCCGGGATCCCAGCAGTTATCCACAGGAATGATCAATAGGGTTGAGCGAATTGACTTTGGATGAAACATACTTCGTCAATTTGCATAAAACTTTGTTTGAATACTGTACGGAGCGAGTGATCCGTACAGTATTCGAATGTATTGGTTCCGATGAGCCAAAGTTATTACTTTGCGAAGTCGCACAAGACTTCGCCTAATAACTTCATAAATTAATCTCTACTGTAAAAAACCATTTCCCGAACCCGGTTTCGTTTCCAAGGTACATGCTAATACTGTACGGAGCGCTCGCTCCGAGCAGTATTCAAAGTTTTATGCGACTCCACTTCGGATGTTTCATCCAAAGACGATTCGCTCATCCCTAATGATCAACAAGAAACCCCGATACTGGGGAACTGGGAACCACAAATAAAAGCCGGTAAGTAAGACCTTTGTTCTTACCGTTCCTTCACGCTTGTTCATGTCAGTTTCAGGTAATGTTCTTCTGTGACCCTTTGAGATCAAAAGATACCGCTGCCTGTGGTGCTGTGTACATGTGAGTGTGTACGATGTGTCTATGTTTATATGTGTAGTGGCTAAATGTGGTGACTGTCTGAGAGTAGAAAAACTATCCCCTGTGGGACCAACCCATTGTTCAAAACCAATTTGGCGGTCATTGTGCAGTATAAATTGGCAACAATATATAGCGAGAGATCTGTGATGAGATTGTCCAGGAATTTGGTCAAACAATTATACACTAACTGATGGCACAGTTTTGTTTGAAAGAATTGGTACCATGGAAATCGGGTCTATAAACATGGCACTCTCTCACAAATGAAGCAGGCGCCATGGCTGCTGGGTTTCTGCTGCAATAAACAGCAGACGCCTGGGCCAATGTCTGCGATAAGTGAGAATGTCGAATGCAGACATTTAACCCCTCAGATCCTGTGGTCAATTGTGAGGAGGCTGCGCCCAGGACTGCTGAGCTTGGCCCAACTGCTTCCTTGTGCTGAGATGGGAGAAGCTGTCTGTTGCTGGTGGTGGAGTCATGACACCAGTGCAGCCAATGACTGTTCTCAGCAGTGAGGTCACATGACACCAGTGCAGCCAATGACTGTTCTCAGCAGTGAGGTCACATGACACCAGTGCAGCCAATGACTGTTCTCAGCAGTGAGGTCACATGACACCAGTGCAGCCAATGACTGTTCTCAGCAGTGAGGATCAGACCTTCTAGTGTCTCAGGGTCACATGACTCCACTGCAGCCAATGACTGTCCTCAGCAGAGAGGATTGGACCTTCTGACCTAACACAGTCACATGAGATCACTGCAGCCAATGGATGTGAGAAGAGATGGTCACATGACTCGGGATAAGGCAGCAGATAAAGGGTAAACTCCAGGGGCTCTGCTAACAATTACTGATCTAATAATAATAATTAACCCCAACAATGCCATATTCAGAGCATAACCACAAGAGACTATAACCCCCATCACAGGAGAGACTATAACCCCCGTCACAGGAGAGACTATAACCCCCGTCATAGGAGAGACTATAACCCCCGTCATAGGAGAGACTATAACCCCCGTCATAGGAGAGACTATAACCCCCGTCACAGGACAGGCTATAACCCCCGTCACAGGGCAGGCTATAACCCCCGTCACAGGACAGGCCATAACCCCCGTCACAGGGCAGGCCATAACCCCCGTCACAGGGCAGGCCATAACCCCCGTCACAGGGCAGGCCATAACCCCCGTCACAGGGCAGCCATAACCCCCGTCACAGGGCAGGCCATAACCCCGTCACAGGACAGGCCATAACCCCCGTCACGGGACAGACCATAACCCCCCCGTCACAGGACAGACCATAACCCCCGTCACAGGACAGGACAGACCA
>ONZH01010126.1:0-10124 GCA_900303285.1 Rhinella marina | reverse complement strand
CTCCCCACCCTCCTGTTTTAGTGATTTAAATGCTTTCTTTTTGTCATTTATTGC
The DNA here is from genome assembly GCA_900303285.1 of Rhinella marina. Classification (NCBI taxonomy): domain Eukaryota; kingdom Metazoa; phylum Chordata; class Amphibia; order Anura; family Bufonidae; genus Rhinella; species Rhinella marina. The sequence goes on along the minus strand of ONZH01010126.1, from coordinate 10,070 downwards.
TTTCTTTACAGTTCTATTTATCCACATTGGTTTTTTCTTGTTTCTTACCCTTTTATTCCCATAAGGTATGTACCTCTCACAATTAGATATTAGGATGCTTTTAAAAATATCCCATTTTGTGGCTGTATTTTTATTTTTGAGGATTTTGTCCCAGTTAGTTAGGCCTAATGCCTCTCTTAGTTGGCTAAATTTTGCTTTTTTGAAGTTTGGTATTTTTGTTCCTCCCTGAAGAAACACTCTTTTGAATGACAATTTGAAGGTTATTATATTATGGTCACTATTTCCCAGGTGTCCCCAACCTGCACATCTGTTGTTCTGTCAGGTCTATTGGTTAATACTAAGTCCAGTATGGCCGTCCCTCTAGTCGGGTCCTGAACCAGTTGGGAAAGGTAATTGTCTTTGGTTATTTCCAAGAACCTGTTTCCTTTATGAGATATACAGGTTTCAATTTCCCAGTCTATATCTGGGTAATTGAAGTTCCCCATTACTAGGGGGTTTATAATAAACTCCTATTAGTATTTTATTATTGTTTTTGGCTCCATTTATTTCTACCCACAGTGACTCCACCTCTTCATGTCCCTCACTTATATCTTCCCGGAGTGTGGGCTTTAGACAGGACTTTACATAAAGGCAGACCCCTCCCCCTCTCCGGTTTTGGCGACCCTTTCTAAACAGACTGTAACCCTGTACGTTAACTGCCCAGTCATAGCTATCACCCAGCCATGTCTCAGTTACTCCCACTATGTCATAGTCCTCCTCACACATCACTAATTCCAGTTCACCAATTTTATTAGTCAGGCTTCTGGCATTAGTGTACATACACTTAATATTTTTACCCCCCTTTTTAAATTTACCATCACCTGTGAAGTGAATATCCGGGGTTTTTGGGTTACTTTGGTTGATGTTTTGCCCAATATTCTCCCTACATTCCTCACTAATTCCAATCCCCACTGACCCCCCACTTTCCCCTCCTATGACCCACTCTCTGTCTACACTATCTACCCCCTTATTAGTATTACCCCCACCCTCCTCCCAGATCCTAGTTTAAAAGCTCCTCCAGCCGTCTAACCATTTTTCCCCCAGGGCAGTTGCACCCTCCCCATTAAGGTGCATCCCGTCCCTACTGTAGAGTCTGTAGCCGACAGAGAAGTCAGCCCAGTTCTCCATGAGCCCAAACCCTTCCTTCCTGCACCAGCCTCTGAGCTACTTATTTAACTCTCTAATGCTACTTTCACACTAGTGGCAGGCCTGATCCGGCAGGTGAAGGGTGCTGCCAGATCAGGACTGCCGCAGCAACATGTGTGGAGCCGGAACCGTGCTCTGGCCCCACACATGTCACACAGTACATACATACACACAGACACACACACATATACACAGATAAATACACATACATACTTACATGCTCCCGGCAGGTCTCCAGAGCGTCGGAGGAGCAGGACGGCTCGCACAGGTGACGATTCCCCACAGCGCCCTCTGCTGGGCGCCTGGTGGAATCATCATCTGTGAGCGCCGTCCTGTCCCTCTGGCACTCTGGAGACCTGCCGGGGAGCATGTAAGTATGTATGTGTATTTGTATGTATATATGTCTGTGTATGTTTATGTGTATGTCTATGTCTGTATGTGTGTATTGTGTATGTGGTGACGGATCCGTCATGAACTCCATTGAAAGTCAATGGAGGGCGGATCCGGTTACCATTGTGGTCACACCAGACGGATCCGCCCCCATTGACTTGCATTGGGGGTCATTCCGGATCCATCTTGGTGCGGATGCCTGGACCGGAGAGCAAACCGCAGCATGCTGCAGTTTGTTCTTCGGTCTGAAGACGGAACGGAATGCTTTCAGGAGCATTCCGTTGTCTTCAGTTCAGTTTTGTCCCCATTGACAATGAATGGGGACAAAACTGAAGCGTTTTATTCCGGTATTGAGCCCCCATGACGGAACTCAATACCGGAATTTTAAAACGCTAGTGTGAAAGTAGCCTAAGCTCCCGTTGTCTCTCTAGTGACGCTCGTGGCACTGGTAGTATTTCTGAAAACACTACCTTGGAGGTCCTGGACTTCAGCTTCTCTCCTAGTTCCCTAAAATCATTTTTAAGGACCTTCCATCTCCCCCTGACTTTGTCATTGGTGCCAATGTGTACCATGACCGCTGGGTCTTCCCCAGCCCCACCCAGCAATCTGTCAATCCGATCCGCGATATGCCGAACCCGAGCACCCGGGAGACAACACACTGTTCGGCATTCACGGTCTCGGCGACAGATGACCCTGTCTGTCCGCCTAATAATAGAGTCCCCTACCACCAGCATCTGTCTGGCCTTTGCTGCTCTCCTTTTCCCATCCTTCCTGCAGCGGTCATCCTCCTGGTTTCTAGGAGAAACGGCCTGCTGCAGTGTCGCTGGTCCTGGTCTTTCGTCCCTAATATCAGCCAAACAGGCATATTTACTAGGGCATTCCAGCTCACTAGCCTCCCTGGCACTTTTCCCTCTACCCCTCCTTACTACATTAACCCAACTGCTGACCTGAGTCCTGCTCTTGCCCTTCTCCTCCCACCTCCTCTTCACTGGCCCCAGCCAGTGCCTGCACTGTGAGGTCTAAGCCTCTCTCCAGGTGTTTAATGCCCCTAAGTATGTCAAGCTGCTTATTTAGATCGAAGATCTGAGCTTCCAAATATGCAACATGATTGCATCTAGTGCAAATGTATTCACCCTTAAATGGCTCTTCAAGGCATGCATACATTGCACAGGACACACACTTAGTAGCATTGTCCATGGAGCACTAGATGGGGATATACAGTACAGTACAACACTAAATATGCAATAAGTTGTGGTTTGCTGTAGCTGGAGAACTAGATTAAATAAAGTTAACAACACACAAGGAGAATCTCTCCAACCTTACTTTTTTTGCTCCTTGTCTTAAACTCTGTTTTTTTTTTTTACTCCACTTATACACAGCCCACTAACAAAGCAAGCCCAATGTCAGAGCAAGCTCTATAAGAGTTTAGCTATGTAATTTATAGCACCTGGGATTGCAAACCACTCCCCTTCACCAGGTACACAGCACAGAAAAAAAATGGGTTTAAATGTTATTACCAAATACAACCAAATGCAAGCACTAAACAAACAAAGACCTTTGCAATAAACTATAGACAGTTATTTGCAGTCACTCCCACAAATTCACACTCAGTACCAGCACTCCGGTTTTTTTAACTCCACTTATACACAGCCCACTTACAAAGCAAGCCCAATGTCAGAGCAATTACCAGTTCGCATATCTCTAAAGAAGATGTGAATAAAGAGACTGGGATTAACTTGTCCTATGTGACCAGGGATTTCCAAATCCTCAACAGAGATTGTAAGCACTATTGAGTGTTGAATAGGGAGCGGGCAGTTAGGTATAAACTGATGGGTTTAGGGCCCAGTATCCAGGATTCTATTTCAACCCATTTTTTTGAGATGTCTTCAAGAGATAAGTGCCAAAATTGGTAAAAAATAATGGCTTTATAATAGTGGATGATGGATCGAAAGTTGCTGCCACCATGAGCTAGTGGTTTATATAGGGTGTAGAAAAGTGGTGTAGTAAAATGGATTGGAGTCTATTAAAATATGAGATGGGGAAAGGGATGGGTACATTATGCATGACATATAGTATTTTGGGCAATATTACCATCTTGATTGCTGCTACTTTTTCCAACCAGGTTAAAAAGTGTAAATGTAACCCTTAAAAGGATTGTTTGTTGTTTTTAAGCAGGGATTGATAATTATGTTCAAACAGTAGTGAAGTAGAGAAGGTTACATTTACCCCAAGATAATGAAGGGCTGTATAAGCCCAGGTAAAGCCAAACATATTACTTTTTGTGTATGTTATAGAGGATGAAAGCCTATGTTGCTTATGTTGACCTTGTAGAAAGAAGTAGCACCAAAGCGGGAATTAATAACAGTAATGGCTTTTAAAGACTCTACAGGGTTAGAAGTGGCTATAATGACATTGTCTGCAAACAGGCCAATACAATGGTCTTGTTGGCCTACTTTAATTCCTGAAATGTGGGGAGAGGAATGAATGTGTTCCACAAAAGGTTCCATAACTAAAGCAAAAACTAATGGCAAAAGAGGACATCTCTGCCTAGTGCCGTTCTCTATTTTAAAAGAAGATGATATAAAATTGGAGGTGTATACCAAGGCACTTGGGTGAGAGTAAAGTGACATTACCGCTGAAAGATAGAGTAAAAGGGGGTTTTAGATAATTCAGATAGCAAGAGAATAATTGGTGCACCAGGATTTGCCGAATATTTCAGTAGATTGGGCTTTCTGCAAAATCCATTTGTCTGAATAGGTCAATATGCGACCAAGATTTATGGGTGTTTGATAAGAAGGTGAATTCCTTCTCATTGGCGTGGAGAGAACACCAAAAATTAAATATGCCCTCTTGGAATACTTGGAATAGAAAAACTTGCAATGTGGCTTTACCAGGCTGGGGATTCGGGGGGATTCTGTCCAGTTTTGGATATGGAGGGGTATTAAAGTCTCTGCAGACTAGTAAAGAACCTTGCTTAATCTTAAGAGCAGTATGGATTACATCTTTAATGAACTTACATAGTTACAGTGCCTTGCTAAAGTATTCGGCCCTCTGCAACTTTTCAACCTTTTGCCACATTTCAGACTTCAAACAAAAATATATAACATTTTAAATTTTTGGTGAAGAATAGAGATGAGCGAATACTAAAATATTTGTGTGCTCGGTACTCGGAACAAATTTTTCCGAATATTTGTATATTCGTATGTAAAAACGAATCCTATTGAAGTCAATGGGAGATACGAATATTTTTGCAGGGGACCAAAGTTCGTTGCAGGCAAGGTTGCCTAAACACCTGAAAACCTCTGAAAGTGATGAAAACACAACGGAAATGGATAGGGAACACCAGGGGCAGCATGCATGGAGCAGGCAGAGACAGTGTAAGGAGCGACATGACCTTGTCCGATAAAGCGTACGCTATTGCTACTATACGCTACTATACGCTTTACTCTGTACGCTGTTGCGTACGAATTCCAGTCTTGCGAATACACGCACGACGCTACGCCACGGCGCACAGTCCTCAGAGGAAGATGGCAGGCAATCGTAGGCGTTCCTCTGCTTTCAGCTCTGAGGAGCTGAAATATATGGTAAATAAGATGGACAGGCTGGATTATAATGGCACCCACCAACACCCGCATCAGCAAAAAAAGCACACTGTGGAGCAGGTGATTCGAGGTCTGCGCCATCATTTTCAAATTGTGCGGACCCCGGGCCAGGTCCAACGTAAATGGTCAGATTTGAAGTTAAAGTGCCCAGAGCGGCTGAGTCATATCCGGGAGGAGATACAAGAGGGTGAGTAATAAAATATTTGAAAAGTAAAAACATGTTAAAAAATTAGATTAGGCCCCATTCACACGACCGTATAAATGGGGCCGTATGTATCCGCAAATTTGCGGATACATACCGCCCCATTCATTTCAATGAGGCCGGGAGCCGCGGCACTGAGCTAGCTCCGTGCCGTGGCTCCTTTGCAGCATGCTCTATAGTTGTCCGTGCGCACGGACAACTATAAGCATTTTCAATGGGGCCGCCCGGCGTGTGTTCCGAGCGCACGGAACACACGCCGGGCGGCCCCATTGAAAATGCTTATAGTTATCCGTGCGCATGGACAACTATAGAGCATGCTGCAAAGGAGCCGTGGCTCCCGGCCCCATAGAAGTGAATGGGGCTGTATCTATCCGCAATTTTGAGGATAGATACGGCCCCATTCACATACGGTCGTGTTAATGAAGCCTTACTGTATTGTATATATACCAGTGCCAATAATGAAAACTGTATAGAAGGACAACATGGGTGTGCGTAGTGTGCTGCAGCAATTTTCTTTCATGCTAGGCCACGCCTCTAACTCCACTCAAACAAGTGAAGGTATTCTCAGATATGTGCCCCTTCACAGTAATTTGACTTAGGCTACTTTCACATATGTGGCGGTGATCTGGCAGGCTGTTCTGCAGTATTTGTCCTGCCAATTGCCAGTGTTGTGGCCGGATCAGCGCCGTCCTCTGTTATTGTTAAAGGGGCTGGCCGTTCTCCCATTTGTATCAGGCAAATGCACTAGTGTGAAAGAAAGTCCCCTTAGATATATGCCCCTTCATAGTTAGCGCTGCCTCCTAAAAGATGTGCTCAATGCTGCAGCTAATGTGTCTGGAGTGGGCGATATAAAATATATTCCCACGATAACGATGTTAAGAAATTTATCACAATAAATACCCATTTAGAAGAAATAAAACACTTGGGGCCACAAGGAGAAGACATAATACTGTATGGGGGCCACAAGGAGAAGACATTATACTGTATGGGGGCAGCCACAAGGAGACATTATACTGTATGGGGGCCACAAGGAGACATTATATTGGACGTCGGGGAAGGTGAAGGGACTGCTCCCTGCTTACCGTCACCCGTCTCTGCTTCCTATGGATGCAAAGACAGCTGACCACGGGACATAGCCACCCGTTCCTGGACACAGCCGATAAAATCCTGACTGTCCCGCCGAATCCGGAATGGTTGGGACTGGAGCTATGGTATACTAGTGCATTGTATGTGCTGTATTCATATTTGTTATGTTTGTACCTGCAGAATGTGACACACAATATTTTAGTCATTCATTCAAGCCCCCACCCCTCCCAACAAATGCTCCCTCCATCAATTATGCACCCCATATATTCTATGATGATCCCTTCACATGAAATGCCCACTCCAAATCATATAGCCCTCCTCTTACCCATAATATCTTCATAGTAGTATAAAGTGTTAGTATTAAAACGGTCATCATCATAACAATTGTGTCAGGACTGGCGGTCATGGCGCCCGTACCGCTGGTCCTGCCTCTGACACTGCGAGTGCCAGGGACGCGGCGGGTACGCAAGCCCACTCGCGTTCTCGGTCACTAGGATCACGCCAGAGAATCTAGCTGGTTCATCCGTCAGCTCTGCTATGCAGACCGGGTCACCTAGGGGTTAATTCTGTGCTCAGGAATCCCACTCCCACAGGTGAAAGGGAGGAGAGACTCCTGACCCCCCCCTCCAAGGCAGAAGAAAAGGATAATTTAACCTCCAATTTCGAACAAAAGGCACGCCAAAACTTAGATACAAATTGCACACCCCTGTCTGACACTACATCATCAGGAAGACCATGAAGGCGGACCACATGCTGGATAAAAAGGTCCGCCAATTCCTCCGCCGAGGGTAGTTTTTTAATGGAACAAAAATGGCCCATTTTAGAGAACCGATCCACTACCACCCAGATGACAGTGCACCCCTGGATAGTGGTAGATCGGTAATAAAGTCCATAGAAATGTTGGACCAGGGTCTGTCCGGCACTGGGAGCGGGAGAAGAGGACCCTCAGGACGTCTCCTGGAGGTCTTTCCCCGCGCACAGACCTGACAAGCTTGGACGAAAGCATGGACGTCATTAGCCATACGTGGCCACCAATAAATTCTTTTTAGTAACTCTAAAGTTCCTCGAACACCTGGGTGACCTGCCAGCACTGAACAATGTGTCTCCTCTAACACTCTCAAACGACAAGAATGAGGAACAAATAATTTGCCTTCCGGAAGGTCTTCGGGAGCAGAATTTTGTTTAGCGAGAATTTGAGTGGAGAGGTGAGAGGAGACAGCTGCCAGTACAATACCTGGTGGTAAAATATTTCCAGCCTCAGACTCAGAAACCTCAGGGGTACCAAAACTCCGGGATAAGGCATCTGCCTTTACATCCCTCCCGAAACGAAAAAAATGTCTTTCGATCGCCAGAAAAAAGGTCAGGAAGGGGAATCTTGGGTTCAGGTGCAGGTAACTGAACGGCCGGAGGTGGCCCCGGGGCCGAAGCATGCATGGTTTCCTGGACCTGAAGGCGTGTAGCCAGATCTTGAACCAACTTGGTCAAGGCCTGGACCTGTGCGACCACAGCTGACATAGGCTCCATAGGTGGAGTGAACGTAGCTGGACGTACGCAGGTTGCAGGCCTCTTTTCGGCCAGTGTTTCTGTTTCTCTGCACCAGCTACTCCAGTGACTTTTGTGATCTGCTATTTTGACTCCTGTTGTTCTCTGACCCTTGGCGTGTTTTTTGACTACTCTTTTGCTTGCTGATTTTGCTCCTGACGTACTCTCCTGGTTTGAGGTTTGACTCGGCTTCCTGACTACCCTAATTGGTATTTGTCTGTCTTGTGTGTCTTCCTTCCCCTGCACCTTATTTCAGTGTATTTCGCAGTCATCGTGGTTGTCGCCCCACGGTTTAGCGTGGGTGGGGCAATAGGCAGGGACAGAGGTTGGGGCGAGCTCAGGGCTCACGTTCCTTCGTTGTCTGTGTACCCCAACCCTAACAAATTGTGTATGGATTTATGTTGCAGAGCAACGTCAACGACATCACGAACGTCGCCGGCAGCGTCGTCCACGGATGGCCCCTGAAGGACCTTCTAGAAAGTGTAAACATATTTAATTTATTTTTAATCAAGGCTATGTGGGAGTGCAGCAGCAGTGATATAGGAGCACTAGTGGTTAGGAATGGGATCCAGCCCCAAACTATTCAGATGTATCAACATCAGAATAATACAACTGTTCATTTGAGTTGAATGTAATGCCATTATTTTAATTTTGACAGCTGCTGCACCACAGAGGAGCTCCTCTGCCCCTCCACCCCACCCTGAGAGGAGCCCACCGGCCCCTAATACACCACCAGCCCAGCTAACTGAGGTAGAAGGTAGGTAAAATAAAAAATGTAATGGGTGGAACTTCTGTCTTCAAAATATAAACTAAATTTATGCTTTATCTTTTATAGCTCCAACCGTCAGGGAGGAAGCTGATTTTTCTCCAGGACCCTGGGAGGAACACCCAGTATGGATATCCCGTAAGTACGAACCCCTAATTAACTGAAGTGTAATATTTTCAAGCACTAGGATCATGCCACCCAACATGTTATTGATAACTAGACTGTGAACACATTATGTTCTCCAAGTGGTTAGTGAAGCAGACATATCACAATAATTTTAAAATCAAGGTAGTGAAAGAAGTAGAAACTTGTGTTACCCAAAAAATATTTAACAAAAATGTGACATACATCACATAATACTATTATAGTACATTGCCAATCTCTTTTTAACAAAGCGAGAAACAGCCCTGCATCTCACATAGATCCAGAGATCTGCCCCAATTACTATGCTACATCAAGCTGGTTACTCAACGGTAGTGTGACTAGTGTCTATTCTGCTGCATGTCAGAACTCGTGTCCATCTCTCCCTATCACAGCTCAGGACAGGAGGCAGTTTAAGATTGAGGAGGCAGTGAAGATTTAAACTGAGCATGTGCGGCCTTCTCAGTGAGCAGTTCTAAGACATAAGAAAAAAAAGGCTCAATAAAAATACATTTCACTGAAGTCAGTTCGAGTAGATATACAAAATATTTAATGACATGTAACTGCTAAAGTATTCAAATCCAGGTGCTGCTTTGGAAGTTTAGAATATTTTTTGTGCAACAACCCCTTTAACTAGATAATACTAATTGTATTAATGTTTCCACCCCTACAGCTATCCCCACAGACTTCGAACTGGAGGCAGCCCTCAGAAGGATCAATGAGCGGCTCTGTGCTGCCTCCCGCATACAACGCAGCCTGCAATTAGAGGTGTCTGCGATGCAAGCCATGTTGGCGAGGCGTCGTCAACCTCCTGTTTAATATTTATTTTATTTTGTTTTTTATTAATAATTTGTAATTGTTAAAATATTTTTCTTTAAACCTGTGTTTTGTGTTTTTTTAAAACCTTTAAACCCTTCCTGACATACTTTGAAGAAATATTGTTATGAAACATATATTGACTTGTACGTAAAGCTCAAGTCCAGCCAAAAATTAGAAGGAACAGGCAGTCCGATACACCTTTTATTACACATAAAGGAGGGTATTAGACACACCCGTGAAAAATTAAGATTGACGGACTGCTGGTGAGCTGACCGTTGAAAACATTATGGTTGAAGGCCTGGTCGTGAACAGACCCTTAAAAACAGTATTTTTGAGG
>ONZH01010125.1:0-68522 GCA_900303285.1 Rhinella marina | reverse complement strand
TTGGGGGCCCTGTGTGTAGCACTAATGCTGCTGTTATATTCAGAGCACAGCATGTGGCACTAAGATGAGTCTGTGTCAGTCTGCAGGATGCCAATGTGTTGGTAAAGCGTGAAGCAAAAGAGATCTTCTCGGCAAAATCTGCAGAGCTGAATTGTGGATGGGAGAAGTCATCATGGTGGTCTGAACCAGATGGAGAAGAACTCAGGAGGAGACGTCATCTGTAAGTCACTAAATGGAAATGATTATTCTGCTACTGACTGTGTATGATGAGTGTTGTAGTCACCTGGATGATCTACAACTGATGATGGGTGGTAGCATGCTGTTTTGCGCAACAACAACTCCCAGCATCCCTTTACACTTGTTCAGGCCATACTGGGAGCTGTAGTTTCACACCGTACAAGGTCATATGGCGAGGGCTGACCTGACTACTCAGATGGTATCTGTACTGAACTTTTAAAATCTGGTGATGTATTTATGTAGAGAACTTGGTTCTGGTGCTGTATTTATGTAGAGAACTTGGTTCTTTGGCTCTATTTATGTAGAGAACTTATTTCTGGTGCTGTATTTATGTAGAGAATTTGGTTCTGGTGCTGTATTTATACAGTGAACTTGGTTCTGGTGCTGTATTTATGTAGTGAACTTTGTTCTGGTGCTGTATTTATGTAGTGAACTTGGTTCTGGTGCTGTATTTATGTAGAGGACTTTGTTCTGGTGCTGTATTTATGTAGAGAACTTGGTTCTGGTGCTGTATTTGACTTATGGGTTTTGTTATGGTGCTATATTTCTTGTTGATTTTGTTGCTGTATTTGACATATGGGCCTGGTTCTGGTGTTGTATTCATGCAGTGAACTTGGTTCTGGTGCTGTATTCATCCAGTGAGCTTGGTTCTGGTGCTGTGTTTGACTTATAGATTTGGTTCTGGTGATGTGTGTATGTAGTGATTTTGGTTCTTGCTTTGTATTTGTGTTTTAACCCCTTCAACCCCGGGCCTGTTTTCACCTTCCTGACCAGGCCATTTTTTGCAAATCTGACATGTGTCAATTTATGTGGTAATAACTTTGGAACGCTTTTACTTATCCAAGCCATTCTGAGACTGTTTTCTCATCACATATTGTGCTTCACGACAGTAGTAAATTGGTTGCAAAATTTTTCATTTTTATTTATAAAAAAAATACCAAATTTACCAAAAATTTTGAAAAATTTCCAAATTTCAATTTCTCTACTTTCAAAATATATAGTAATACCTCCAAAATAGTTATTATTTTACATTCCCCATATGTCTTCTTTATGTTGGCATCATTTTATAAATGTCATTTTACTTTTTTGGGACGTTAGAAGGCTTAGAAGTTTAGAAGCCATTTTTCAAATTTTCAACAAAATTTCCAAAACAATTTTTTTAAGCACCAATTCAGATATAAAGTGATTTTGAGTGGCTTACGTAATGGAAACCACCCATAAATGACCCCATTTTAGAAACTACACCTCTCAAATTATAAAAAACTGCTGTTACAAACTTTGTTAACCCTTGAGGTGTTCCACAAGAATTAATGGAAAATGGAGGTTAAATTTCAAAATTACACTTTTTTGGTAGATTATTCATGTTAATAATTTTTTTCTTGCAAAACAGCAAGGGTTAACAGCAAACTAAACCTCAATATACATTACTCTGCAGTTCACAGAAATACCCCATATGTGGTGGTAAACGTCTCTATGGCTTTGTAGCAGTGGTCAGAAGGAAAGGAGCGCCATAGGAATTTTGGAGGCAGATTTTGCTAGAATGGTTTTTAGGCACCATTTTGTAATTGAGAGACCCTGACATACCCCTACAGTGGAAACCCTCAAAAAGTGACCCCATTTTGGAAACTACACCCTTCAAAGAATATATTAAGGGGGGTACTGGCTACTTTGACCCCCTAAGCGTTTTATGGAATTTGGAAACACTTGGCTGGGAAAATGAAAAGTTTCATTTCTTCCAATAAAATGTTGCTTTAGCCCCAAAATTTTCATTTTCACAAAGGGTAACAGGAGAAAAGCACCCCATAATTTGTTCCCCATTTTCTCCTGAATACGGAAACACACCATATGTGGTGGTAAACTGCTGTGGGGGCACATGGCAGGACTCAGAACAGAAGGAGCGCCATATGGATTTTGCAGCACAGATTTTGATGGATTGGTTTGCGGGAGCCATTGATTTTTATTTTTTTGAGTTATTGTCTTATGTGGGGGCTCATTTTTTGTGGGATGAGGTGATGTTTTCATTGGTACCATTTGGGGGTACATAAGACTTTTTGATCGCCTGCTATTACACTTTTTATGGCTGTTATGGCATAGGTTTTTTTTTTTTTTTTACAGCATTCACCTGGGGGGCCATCTCATGTAATATTTTTATAGAGCAGGTTGTTACGGACGCGGCGATACCCAATATTTCAAACATTTTTATTTTGGGAAAGTTTTACACATTAGATGCATTTTTGAACAGAATAAAATCTTTTTTTTGTGTTGCCATTTTCTGAGAGCCATATTTTTTTTATTTTTTGGGCGATTGTCTCAGGTAGGGTCTATATTTCTGCGGGACAAGATGTCGGTTTGATTGGTACCATTTTGGGGTATATAAGCTTTTTTGATCGCCTGCTATTCTACTTTTTGTGAGGCAAGGTGAAAAAAATGGCTGTTATGGCATAGTTTTTTTTTAAATTTTTTTACTGCATTCACCTGGGGGGCCATCTCATGTAATATTTTATAGAGCAGGTTATTACGGACGCGGCGATACCCAATATGTTAAACATTTTTATTTTTGGAAAGTTTTACACATTAGATGCATATTTGAACAGAATAAAACCTTTTTTTTTGTGTTGCTATTTTCTGAGAGCCATATTTTTTTTATTTTTTGGGCGATTGTCTCAGGTAGGGTCTACATTTCTGCGGGACGAGATGACGGTTTAATTGGTACCATTTTGGGGTAAATACGCCTTTTTGATCGCCTGCTATTACACTTTTTGTAAGGGAAGGTGACCAAAAAAAGGCTGTTTTGGCACAGTTTTTTTTTTGTTTTGTTTTTTACTGCGTTCACCTGGCGGGGTGGATCATGTGATATTTTTATAGAGGCAGTCGATACGGATGCGGCGATACCTAATATGTCTATTTTTATTTTTTTCACTATTTTTTACAATTTTTTTTAATATTATTTTGTGAAAAGGACGCTTTTTTTGGGAACTTGAAACTTTTTTTGTAAAACTTTATTTTTTCACTTTTTTTCACTTTCTTTTTTTACACTTTTTTAACTTTTGGGGTCTGATCCCCTTTACAATGCATTACAATACTTCTGTATTGTAATGCATTGGCTGGAAGTGTATTACACACAGTAATACACTTCCAGCTTACTGCCTGTGAGATCCAGGGGGCTGGATCTCACAGGCTTCCTTAGGCATCCGGCTGCTATCTAAGCCATGGGGTCCCCGTCACAGCAGCGCGGGGACCCGATGGACACCCCCTCCGACCACCCGCATGTGCCGCAGTCAGCGCTGACTGCGGCACATGAAGGGTTAATACGCCCGCATCGGTGTTTTCACCGATGCGGGTGTACGCAGCAGGGGTCCGGCTACTGGGAACAGCCGGCCCCCCGCAGCTGATCGGGCGGGCACAGCTCCTGCACCCGCCCGATCAGCGCGCCGTGGTCGGAAAGTTACTTCCCACAGCGCTGTACATGTACGGCGCTGGTTGGGAAGGGGTTAAACATACATCTGATGCTATACGTCTAATACTATCCATTCACATTTGCGTTTGGGTCACTGTCACAGATTCTGTCAAAAAGACCGAACTGAAAAGTTCTGCATGCAAAACCTTTTTGTCCGGTTAAAGGAGCAACTTCCTGAGCAGACCCCATAATAGTTAATGGAGTCTCTTCAGCTCAGGAGTTGGTAAATCTGGTCCCTCTAATGATCAAGCTGTTGCTACTGACTCAGCCAGGTCGTGTATCTGGAGTCCAACATGAAAACACAACCAGGGGCCGCCTTTTAACGATTTAAAACCCTTTTACCTATACTGCCTTTATGGTAGGAGGAGTTAAACAGGTTAAGGGTGGGCTGCTACAGATGGGCCAGTGCTGTGTGCTTGCCCCCCCGGCAAAAATTTACCAGCCAGCCCCTGGGGGCATTATTACTTCAGGGGTACGATGGGGGCATTTTTATTATTGGGGAAAATATTAACACTAAGTACACTTTGACACTATTACTATGGGAACTCCCTGGCACACTATCCGTTAAACACAAATATTTTGGGGGGCACTATGTTTATGGCACTTTCAGTGTCAGGGACACTATTTGCTGGGCGCAGTTATTTTTTAGGGCACTGTGTGCCAATAATTATTGAAAGGGGCACTATCTGTGTGGTACTAGTATTTTCAGGGGAAAGTACAGTGGGCACAGTATTGGGGGGTTGCAGAATGGGGAGGACGATGGAAAAGTAGGAAACTAAAATGTCTGTTTGTCATGGTAAAGTCATAGTCTAACCAAAAGTGTCAGGTGGAGTATAATTCACTTACAGGTCTTTAATAGTGTCAAACAAACCCTGTCGAAACTGTCTCAGGGCTAGGTCATTCCACATGGAGGCAACAAACCATTTACGGAAGCCAATACAATAGGCCTTAACAGGTCTCATTCTTTGTTGGATCAAAACTAGTTTTATAACTAGGATTATAAGATAATGTTACTCGGTTTGCTATACAGTAAACCAAGAGCAGGGGGGAAAATTCATCAGATTATAGCAAGAGAGAGTCAGGATGAAGAGGAAAAGCCCATTCCTGAGGATCTCCTTTCAGAAGAGAATAATGATCCCCACTTTCTGTTTCTTTGATCCTAAGGGTAGAGGTCTAAGACACAAATATAATTTGCAGCTCTCCTTGAATGACAAAAATTGCTTTCTATCACCATCATCATCAGGCAAGTTTATTTGGGGTTCTAGGAGCTGTGAAGGAACTATAGCAATGGGTGGAGATATCATAGTCTCCGCCATAGTCACCACCATGCAGTGAGGGGACCTGCCACAGGAGTGAATTCATGATCCTATGTAGAGATGAGTGAATCTTCAAAGAATTTATAAAAAGATTAGTTCTTAATATGAATCTATTTGGTCGAGGCTGCATAAAAATAATTTGTTATTCTGGTCGTGTTCTGTGAACATTCTCGCACTAATAATGAACATAGCTTTGTTAAAGGTACGCTACTTAACTAAATACGTGCACATGAGTACAAAGTGCGTACGAATCCTTAGCATACTATTGTCTAGCGATTGCGTAATACGCAGGCACAGACGATGTTAGGCTGCGGCGTGCACTCTTCAGAGGCAGCGCAAAGTTTTCAAAATGGCATTCAGGCGATCTTCAGCATTTAGCTCTGGAGAGCTTAAATACATGGTCCGGCTGATGGACCGGCAGGATTACGATTGCACACACCGACACCCAAACCAGCAGAAGAAGGAGATGATGCAGCAGGTGATCCAAGGCTTGCACCATCGCTTTGACACAGTGCGAACCCCGGGCCAGATCCAGTGGAAATGGTCCGATTTGAAGTTCAAGTGCCCAGAGCGGCTTAATGAGATCCACGACAGGGTGAGTAACAAAATATTTGAAAGGTAAAAACATGTTAAAACATTAGTGTACTGTATTGTATATATACCAGTGCCAATCATGAAAACCGTATAGAAGGACAACATGGGCGTGCGTAGTGCGCTGCAGCAATTTTCTTTCATGCTAGGCTGCGCCTCTAACTTCACCCAAACAAGTGAAGGTATTCTGAGATACGTGCCCCTTCACAGTAATTTGCCCTAGGCTAATTTCACATATGTGGTGGTGATCCAGCAGGATGTTCCACAGTATTTGTCTGGTCAATCCCAGCGTTCTTGCCGGGTGGCGGCCGGATCAGCGCAGTCCCCCATTATTGTAATTGGGGCTGGCCGTTCTCCCGTTTGTGTCAGGCAAATGCGTTAGTGTGAAAGAAAGTACCCTTAGATATATGCCCTTTCTTAGTTAGCGCTTCCTCCTCCTACACACAGATTCAAAGACGTGCTCATGCTGCAGCTAATGTGAGTGGGCGATATCAAAAATATTCCCACGTTAACCATATTAAGAAATTTATTGCGATAACGATATATATCGCGATAAATACCCATTTAGAAGAAAAAAATGGATATGGCCCTCCTCTCACCCATAATATCTTCGTAGTAGTATACTGTGTTAGTATTAAAAACGGTCATCATAACAATTGTGTACGCATTTATGCTGCAGAGCAACGTCAACAACGTCACTGTCACCATCGAGGCCAGACAGCCCCCTACAGTAGCTTCAGCTTCTAGTAAGTGTAAACATATTTGAGTTATTTTTAATCCAGGCTACATGGGAGTGTAGCTGCAGTGATACAGTAGAGCACTAATGGTTAGGAATGGGATCCAGCCCGAAACTATTCACATGTATCAACATCAGAAGTTTCAACTGTTTATTAGAGGTGAATGTTGCCATTATTTAAAGAGGACCTTTCACCACTCCTGACATGCCTATTTTATTAGGTACATGCATTCCCCATTTAATAACAATTCTGAAACATCTATTGGGTCTATGATGTGCCATTCCTTTATTATTTCTTCTAGACGTTATGAATGAATTGCTAGCAGTCTGCAGTAAGGGTACAGAGGTAACCATTTGGGGGTGCGTTCCTCCAGTATGAAAATAGCAGCACTGATTGGATACAGTGAGTCTGTACAGGTACACACCCCCAACTGGCTATCTCCCCTCTGTACCCTTACTGCACACTGCTAACAATTCATTCATAACTTCTAGTAGAAATAATAAAGGAATGGCACAACATAGAGACATAAGAATAGATGCTCCAGAATTATTATTACTGTCACGAGGGGAAGGGAAGTAGTGAGCCCTGACTGTAACCCCAACTACTGTCCCTGCCTACTTACAGTATAAGCCCTAGATGGCAGAACCGTAACTGGTCGACAGGCCCTGACCTGAATAAGTGCAGGGGGCAAGGGAAGAGGAAACAAAGGGAATAACAAACACAGACAGAACAAACACAATAAAGAATAGTCAACTAGCCAGAGGGTCGTATCACGAGGTCACGTCAATACCAGGGGAAAAGCAGAAGGCTAAGTCCAAGTCCACAAGCCGAAGTCTGAATACACTGAAAACCAATCACTTGCAAAAAGCAAAAAGCCAGCACTGTAAAGGGAAACCAATAACAGGCAACTTGTGACTAGCAGGTTGCCAGTTTAAATAGCCCTCCAAATGGGTCATGTGACGTGGCCAACGTAACATGACCCAATTTGCATAATGACAGTGAGCGCTGGCAAAAACGCCACCAGCGCTCAAAAACCTACAGGACTGGTCATGTGGCGTGGTCAGCGCCACATGACCCTATCAAAGAAATATATATATATATATATATATATATATACAATATATAGATGCTGAGCGCTGGCCTGTTCGTTGACTAGGGGGGCGGGGAGGACGCAGGACGCGCGGCAGCAGGGAGCGCGCCGGGTCCTCCCCGTGCTTCATCACCATGGAGACGAGGACTCTCATTGCGTCCTCGCTCCTTCTCTGCTGTGGAAGTCCGGCGGCGCTGCACTGGGGAAGCACGCCGCCTGCTTCCCATGACAATTACATGGGGAATGCACAAAGCTATTAAAACTGGCATGTCAGGAGTGGTGAGAGGTCCTCTTTAATGATTTTTTGCCAGCTGCTGCACCACAGAGGAGCCACTCTCACCTTCCTCCACAACAGCGAGAGAGGACCCCACCTGCCCCTCCAACACCACCAGCCCAACTTCCAGAGGTAGAAGGTAGGTAAAATAAAAAGTGTAATGGGTGGACCTTCTGTCTTCAAAATATAAGCTACATTTATGTTTTATCTTTTGTAGCTCCAACCATCAGTGAGGAATTTTCCCCAGGACCATGGGAAGACCACTCAGTATGGGTGCCCAGTAAGTATAAACACCAAACTGACCATGTGTGGCCTTCTCAGTGAGCAGTTCAAAGAAAAAAAAATATGGCAGCAGGCTGGGGCTGGCTGAAAGTTGTGGCCAGGTTAGTACATAGCTTCTCCCGGTATGAAGCTAATTTATCCTCCCTTTCCTGGGGAGCAAAAAAAAGTCTGCCTTATTTTTAGGGATACGTCTGTCAGTGCGTACGCATGTGAGCATACAGCTCGCCATCCTGGCTAGCATGCCCGAGGAGCCAGTTCTTTCCATCTCAGCCTCTCTCTGAGACACTTGAGTGTTGCTGAAGGAGTCATCGTCATCCTCCAGCTTCTTCAACTGTGTCTCCTCCTCCTCCTGGGCATCATCAAACTCCTCCTCCTCCCCTCCCCCTCTTCTAGCTGAAGCTCCTCATCCTCATCCTCCTCCTGCACCTCCATGGAACTTTGTTGTTCGGGCTCCCCAGCTTCTTCAACTGTGACAGCATGGCATGCAGAGAGATGTGCAGGATTTCCTTCCCCCATTGCCCCCTGCTGTATGAGCGACAGTGTCTTTTCAAGGACAAATATTAGTGAAACAATGTCGTTCACACCGCAGCTGTCCCGGCTGACCAATTTAGTGGCTTCTTCAAAGGGCTTCAGCACACTGCAGGCATCTCGGACTAGCCTCCACTGACGGAAATCTAAGCTACACCTACTCCCTATGGTCGACGATTCTGGCTGCTGCTGGACAAAGTCTTCCACTGCTCTCTGCTGCTCAAGGAGCCGCTGCAACATGTGAAGCGTGGAATTCCACCGTATTGGCACGTCACCTATCAACCGGTGTGGCGGAAGACCATTTTGCCACTGCAAGTCCAGCAGAGCGTTACGGGACACATAAGAGTGACTCAAATGAGTGCAAAGCTTCAGTGACTTTGCCAGCACTGTGCGCAGGCCAGTAAATATTTTCAGAAATCTCTGAACCACTAGATTTAGTACATGTGCCATACAGGGAGCATGCATGAATTGCCCCAGGTTCAGCGCTGTCAATATATTTGTCCCCTAGTCACTCACGACCTTGCCCACTTGCAGCTGGAGGAGAGACAGCCAGCGTGCAATTTACTGCTTGATGTGATGCAGCAAGCGCTGGCCTGTGTGGCTGGTGTTGCCAAGACAGATTAAGTCTAACACAGCGTGGCAGCGTTTAACCTGGCACATGTGATAGGAAGGAGGGGGGTCAACTCTTTGCCTTGATGCTCCTGCAGGCGGACTGCCCGTGGATGTGGAGGAGGGAGCAGATAAGTGTGTGGTGATCTGCAATCCTGGCTGGAAACTGCGTGGAGGTGCCAAAATCAATTGGCCCTGTTGCTGGGGGGTTGCTGCCTCGCTGACACTAAAAACATTCAGCCAATGGGCTGTAAAGGACATGTATTGCCCCTGGCCATACATACTGCTCCAGGTGTCGACCGTGACGTACACGGTGCTGCAGAGGGACAGCTGCAGGGAGCGTCCTATGTTGTCCACCACGTGCGAGTAAAGGGCGGGGATGGCTTTATTTGAAAAGTAATGCCGGCTAGGGATCTGCCAGCGCTGTTGAGTGCAAGCCATCAGCTCCCTAAAAGCAGTACAATCAACTAAATTTTACAGCAGAGACTGCACAGCCAGCAACTTGGTCAGGTGGGAATTAAGTTTTCACACTGTGGGATTGCTGGTGGCGTAAACTTGCTTCCTGGCCACGCACTCGACGATGGACGGCTGACGAGTAAGAGGAGGTGGAGAAATGCACACAGTTGAGGACGAGGACGTGTATGTACTAGTTAAGCCCCTGGATGCGGACTGAGTTACTGCCCTGGATGCGCGTTGCCTGAAGCAAGGGACCCCGGGAGAAGTAGCCAGCTCTTCAGAATTAATGCGCTGCTATAATCCACATTGTTAAGACAAATTTGAGTCATGACGCTGCTTCAGATGGGTCCACAGAGCAGTGGTCCCTACATTTGAGGCTTTCCCACGCCTCAATTTCTGCTTACAGAAATTGCTCATGGCCGTGCTGATGTCCCCCGGCAGAGTGGTGAAATACTTCCACACACCTGACGTTCGGCCTCCAGAGGTGGCCAAGCTTGGCATAGCCCTTGCATGCTTAGACCCTGATGCCAGCTCCACCCTACTTGGGATCTCACTAGTTCCCAAGGCAGGCCTGGGTCTACCTTGCCTCTGCCCTCTGTTGTTGCCACTACCACCGCCCTCCTCCTCGGAGATCAAATCCTCCTCACCAGCCCGATCTGGCTCCCAGGTCTTTCTGTCTAACACACAGTCATCATCCGACTCCCCACCACTTTTGTCTGACTGCAATATCGGCTGTTCCCCACCAACCTCTGCTCCCGGGCAGTCCAAACACTGACTGCTCTCTAAAAAATCATCAGGGAGGCTTTCTTCAATATCTGACGGATATTGTCCGGTGGCCTTTTATTTGATAAAACGCAGAAGGCACACCACTAGGAGGGGGCAGAGAGGCGGCAGAGAATGACAGGCTTTGCTGCAGCAGAATGGTGGAGCAAGAGGGACGCTCTGAGACTGACCCCTGGCTACATGATACAGTATCAGCAGAAGAAAGCACGTCATCTGGCTGTCATTGAGATCAGTGAGCCATCCACTCCACTAGCTCATCCACTATGTCCTCCACTACAATTTTGCACCTTGGTGGGTTAGCCTGGTGGAATAGTGGCCAACTACTATGAATTCTACCAGTAGAAGCTGCGGCTACATGTCCTTTCTACTGCTGGCCTGTGCCACCTTCTCCTTCTTTTTTTTTTAGATCAAGGTCTGGCTGGAAGTGCCAGACATTTTCACTTGACTGTGGCAGCAGGCAATCAAGTCTTTGTCTCTCTCCCTCACTCTCCCTGCCTGATTAATATTACTAGCCCTGCACTGGCCCTGCACTAGCCCTGATATATGTATTATGGATGCCCAGAACAACACCACAATTTACAGAAAACAGTTATCTGTCTTTCACAAGCTCCTGCTCGTCTTAGCAGTCGCAGCACAACTGATGTCACTGGTTTACCGAGCCTATGGGCCAATCAGAGCAAGCCCTTCCCACTAGGTCAGGTGACCGGGTTCTTCCCGGGCTTTTTGCCGCTCTCACCGAGAACATTTCTGCACAAATAACAAACATACAGTAAAAGTTCGCTAATTAACTGAATTCGTATGCATCAGCGTATAAATTAACTGATAAGTAGCATTAGCGTACAATTCATCAGACGTGTACGTAACATTTGCGTACAAAGGTTTAAGAACATTTAAGATTCTAACTGAGCGAATCTGCAAAGATCCAGATCCGCTTTGGAGTAGAAAATTGTGAAGATTCGGATCGAATCTACGAAGCGGCAAATAGATTCGCTCATCTCTAATCCTATGGAATAGCAAAAATTGATGTTATAAAAGAATTAAAAGTACCTTGGATGCCGTTCCGATCTAAGATCTAATACCACATTTTAGCATGATATCGGCAGTCCCTGGATTGTGCCTTGCCCACTCTCTGGGTCTGGTTCCGCTAATGTCTGTGGTGGTTGAGAAGAGGATACAGTCAGGGTCCATTCACACGAACGTATATTTGCGGGTCCGCATTATTGCGGACCCGCAAATATACGGGGGCCGCCCGGCGTGTGTTCCGCAGCGCTCGGAACACATGCCGGGCGGCCCCATTGAAAATGCCTATACTTGTCCGTGCGTACGGACAAGTAGAGGACATGCTTCAAATGAGCCGGAGCTAGCTCCGTGCCGCGGCTCCCGGCCCCATAGAGGTGAATGGGGCCACATCAATTCCGCAATTTTGCGGATAGATACGGCCCCATTCAATACGGTAGTGTGAATGGGGCATCACCCTCATGGAACTTTCTGCTACTGTTACTATCTTACCACACAGCTGCAATCCCTCTCTCTGTGGCAGTGGATACTCAGATCTTGGAGACACGCACTTTACCAGAAATTTCTCCTTACAATGTCAGAGGATAAGGTAAGTTACTTAGATAATTTTGTGCAGGAAACTCCAGGTTTGGGGCTTGAGGCCACGGAGTTTTGTGCTCCTCTACATGTATCCGTCAGATCCGGAAGTAAAAAAATAAAGGGTTTTATTGTGGTGCAAAAGTAGTAAAATGTAAAATAAACGATATATATATATATATATATATATATATATATATATATATATATGAAGCTGAAGAAATGAAGGCAGCACTCCAGTGAAACGTGAAGAAGCAGTGGTTTATTCACCCAAAAAGCAGCAACGTTTCAATCGTTCAATACAGTCTTTGTCAAGCTGTGTGCATGGCTACTATGAAAATCCCATTAATAGGGAAATCACCACCCTAAGACATGAGGCGTACCTGGTCAACATAAAATCAAAATAGTTATTTAAGGCCGGGGTACAGTCAATTACTATTTTGATTTTATGTTGACCAGGTACGCCTCATGTCTTAGGGTGGTGATTTCCCTATTAATGGGATTTTCATAGTAGCCCCTTCAATTTAGGTTTGAGACTTGGGTATGACCCTGGTTTGATGGATACATTTAGATACCAACATACATCGGGTTCATGATGGGAGTGTCCGCCGGAATGAGAATGGTTGACGCAGGCGCACTGTGACTTGAGATTTCCTATTTTGCCTAATAGTCTCGGATAGCGTAGTCTCGCCTCTCGCGGGAATTTACTACCCGCACGCAGGCGCACGAGATCTACTATAGACAATCTATTTTGACGTCTAGAATCCCGTTTATCGCGGGAATAATGACGTCGTACATCTGCGCGATGTGGACACCGAGACGCCTGTGGAACAGGGACATGAACATGGCTCTACGGTTTTTAATTATGTGTAATTAGCTTTATTAGTGTTTATAGCACAGCACCTGGCACTTTATTATATCACAAGTTTTTTTCACGATTTTATAAGGAAATATTAGTATACGAATGTCTTATTTGCACACATGCACTTTTTAAAGTTTTAATCATGTATTAGATGATTCACTGTTAGATTTAATCATGATTTATGATATGAATTCGTTGTAATTATGTAATGAGATGTGATTATTGATGTGTGTACACTGTGACTATTTAAAGTGATGTTTGAGCACATGCACACAGCTTGACAAAGACTGTATTGAACGGTTGAAACGTTGCTGCTTTTTGGGTGAATAAACCACTGCTTCTTCACGTTTCACTGGAGTGCTGCCTTCATTTCTTCAGCTTCATTGAATTGTTGAACCTTGGCTTCAGGTTCTTGGAAGGATTTTTTTTGCACCCATTGATTGTAAGTGCTGCTCCTCCTCACTTTTTTCTTTGGATATATATATATATATATATATATATATATATATATATATATATATATATATTTGGTATCACTGTAATTGTACTGACCCAGAGAGTAAAGTTATCATGTTACTTATGCTGCAAAGTGAAAGTCTCAAAAATTTACATTGTATCCTGTTTTTCTGATATGTCACCCACATAACTGAAGCATTTGCTCCATTCAATAGTGTGCTGACCTACTGGTGTTTTTTCCATCACCTACCGCTCTACTGCTTTGGCCCGGTCTACCAATGCAATGCGTTGCGTTCTTGTACATTAGACCTGGCTAATGAAAAGGCTCATGTCTAATTGTTTGCTGACCCTGCCTTCTTGGCTTGGCAATGCTTTTTATAAATTTGCCTTCACCTACAGCAAGGCCACTTCTACATTTTTTCCAGGGTCATTTTAAGTTCCCAGTCTGCCCCTGCCGAGTTGTTACAGTGGTCAAAGTGAAAACTGCTTGATTTTTTGGTTTATTTTTAAAGTGACATGCAATATTTAAGAAAAGATACAAAAATTATATAAAATATGTTTACAAAAAAATTTATTTAACCACTTCATGCATTTTTACATACATGGGGGAATGTTGTCTTTTCCCGTATCCCCAAGTACATGTACTTGTTCTGATCAGGCATGTGCATGAGCTGTGCCCGCTCAATCAACAACAGGGGCCTGGCTGTTACTGACAGCTGGGCCCCTACTGTATCCACTGGCATTGCTAAAAATGCAGATACCAGCGGATTAACCGCTCAGATTCTGTGATCAAAGTTGACCGCAGCATGTGTGGGGTTTGCAGAAGGGGCTCCCTCTCTGACCCCATTGGTCCTCAGGGATGCGGTGACAGAGGGCTGATGACTGCTATGGCAGCCCCTATGACTTACACAGGCATAAGAGCCTGCCAGCTATGGAAGCCAAAGGCTTGGTTTCACAGGCAGCTGACAGTGTGAAACTGACAGTTCAATGCAGCACAGTACAGCATGTATTGTACTACATTGAACCAGGGATCATACCCTGAAAAGTTGAAGTCCCATTGACAAAAGGAAATAGTAAAAAAAATGTGAAAACAAGTGTGTTTTTTTAAATAAAGTTTCAAGTAAAAAATAAAAAAGCCCTTTCCCCATTCAAGTCATGAACAATAAAAAATAAATAAAAAAAGGTATGTTAGGTATCGCCACGTCCATAACGACTGGCTGTGTAAAAATGTCACATGATCTACCCTATCAGGTGAACACCGTTAAAAAGACTAATACAAACTGTACCAACATAGCCATTTTTTGTCACCTTACCTCACAAAAAGCGTAATAGTGAGTGGTTAAAAAGTAATATGTACCTCAAAATGGTACCAATAAAAATGTTACATCATCCCACAAAGAAATGAGCCCCTACACAAGACAAACGTCAAAGAAAATATAAAATGGCAACACAAAAACTGGATTTTTTAAAAACGCTTATTGTGTAAAATTGCAAAAAATTTTCTTAAAAATAGACATATTGGGAGTCATTTATTAAGACAGGCATTTTAAGCGCGGTCTTATTATCCCCTCTGGCTGGCGATGGATCCGCCAAAGTTATGAAGAGGTGTCAGCCTCTACATAAGCTACTTTCACATCTGCACTTTCCGTTTCTGCTTCCATTTTGTCCCCATTCATTGTCAGTGGGGCCAAACTGAACGAAACGGAATGCACCAGAATGCATTCTGTTCCATTTGGCTGGGTCTCCATTGTGGACAGAATAATGCTGCAAGCAGCATTTTGCTGTCCGCAATGTGGTGCGGAGCAAGACGTATCCATCATGACTCACAATGTAAGTCAATGGGGACGGATCCGTTTTCTAAGACACAATAGAAAACGAATCTGTCGCCCATTGACTTTCAATGGTGTATTTTAAAAATAATACAACCGGATCCATTCATAACGGATGCAGACGGTTGCATTTTTGTGATGGTGGAGCTTTTGCTGATCCATGACGGATCCAACAAAAAAGTTGGTGTGAAAGTAGCCTTACTTTGGCGTATTCAGCACCAGTCTAAATATAAGCCAGCTTCCTAGCTGGCTTACATTTAGGCCATTTACTACGTCCGAAACAGGTGTAGAAAATGATGAATGAGACAGGCCGACACACCTTCCCTACCCACGCCAAACGCACTATTTTAGAACTGGTGTGAGCAGGTGTAGTTCACGATATAGGGTCACTTCTTGGGGGTACTTACTATTTCACTACAGAGCCTCTACAGCACAGGATGTGTAAATCATCACATTGGGCCTCAGATGCGTATGGTGCTCATGTTACTCATGAGTCCTGTTTTATGTCCAGGCAAAAGATTAGAGACACATGTATTTTTCTATGGAAAAATTGCAATTTTCACTATGCACAATCTGTTATAAATACATTTTTGCAAAACTTTGTTGGGTCAAAATGCTTACTATGTATGGGCTACCATACATATCTGTGCCCAACACACCTAGGACTGTTTTTAGGATCCTCTTGGTTCATACTAGTATTAGTATATCCAGAAGCCTGTTCGGTCACAAATACCAGCTGCTGGCCAAACAAAAACTGCTGCATGCAATGATATTTGTTTGGCAGTAACCCAGTATTTATGACAGTAAGTGACCAGATCCCATTATAGTCAATGGGGATCCGGTGGTTCCTAGCATTTTCTGACTATGTCGGATTCAGTACACTCCAGCAGGCTGGTGGAACAGGCTGCTAGAAGATTTCGACTGCTGATGTGAACATACAGTAACTCCACTTGTAAATCTGTGACACATTCATACATCTGATCCTCTGTGTACAGATCTGTGGATTACGTGTTTGTGTGTTTCTTGGTAACACTAACACATTCAAAAATTTAAAGTTCAGAAGGAGAAGCTTAGCCCTGGCCATTTCCTTTAGTCCGAGCTCACACATCACTAGACAGCTGTGGATTTGCTGTTGTGGATTTTTGAGTGACAAATCTGCAGTGTTGTACAGTACTAGCAAAGTGCGTAGAAAAACCACAGTGTAAATTGACCTGAGGTGTAGATTTGAAATCTGCAGCATGTCAGTTTATGTTGTGGGTCTCTTCTGTGGAGTTCACACTTCGCAATGGATCTACTGCCTTTTCCATTGCAAAAACGCACGGAATACATGTGGTTCTTTGTTTTTGTTGTGGAAGATCTGCTGTGCAGATTTTTCAGCTGTATATATCCTTAGTGTGCTATGTACAGCACTGCTGGGTGTAGGAATCCTCTGACAGTTCAGGTTGGTTACTGAACACATTAAACATGAAGGATTGCAAAGCCTATTTTTGGATAATTCCCTTTAACTAACAAGAAACAGCCCTATGCAATGTCATCCCTGCGGCTTGTTCAAACAATCACCCTCTTGAAGTGAAACACTTCAGGAACCAGTCACATTTGTTCAGTAGCCAATCCTGCAGCCTGGGATAGTCCACCAATAGCACCATACTGCATGTGGCCAATGAGGCATGAGATCTCATGTTACCACCTTCAGGAAATGTGAAAGACTCTGTCAGCTTATCAGTAATGCACATGCATGTTGTTTGAGTCTGTAAGAAGTCTCAGCAGCAGACTACATTTGTAACTGCTGAGCGTCTGCTACCTCAGCTATTAACTCTTTGAAGAACACAGATTTTTAGGATTAAGTTTACATGCAAATGCCATGTACTAAAGGTAGTGGATAAAGCATCTAGGATTTAAAGAAGTGGACGTTATTGGCCAAGATTCTACATTGAGCATTTGATTGCAAACACAAGGATGAAAGTAGCTGTGCTGGTTTTTATACTTCTGTACTCTCTTGGTATGGTGGTTTCAGGAAAAGTTTTCCAGACTTTGTCTCACCTTAAGCCACAGTACAGGGATGCGGTGCAGACCTCTGCTGTTCAGGATCTCCTTCATCGGTTGATTGGTGACCGCGCTGATGAGTTTGTTGTCACCGTAAACAGCTCCTTGGCTGGGATTGAAGGTCTGGACACTTATCAGCTGAGTTCTGTGGGTGGAGGTAAAGTGGCTGTGGTGGGCACCACTGGGGTAGCTGCTGCCACGGGATGTTACAGCTATTTCAAAAAGTTCTGTGGATGTCACATTTCCTGGTCAGGAGTCCAGATGCAAGTCCCATCACCTCTACCACAAGTGCCTTCAACTATCACAGTGAAAACACCTAACAGGTAAGTGATATACAATGTAGTTATAGCTCAGAAAACAGTAGGGACATTTCCAAATTAGGGCTCATGCATACAGCCGTATTACTGATCCATATAACCTCCAAGTTGTACAGAGCTATAGTATAGCTCCTGTACAAGTGTATGGGACCCTACAGTATGTCTCAGGTTTTATGCAGAGTCATACAGAACTTTATTCCGGCATGGGCTTTTGCTCTTAGTAGGGGGTTGTAAAGTAAAATCAGCTAATGCCTAATCAGAGCTTACATTTCTTCTTTTTTTTTTTTATAGAAAACTTTATATGAAAGGTGAGCTCTAATTGGTTGCTATGGGCAACTAAGACAGTTTTCCTGTTAGTTTTGATAAATAAGGCCCAGTTTTTGGCTATTGATTTCCATCAGTGATTGTGAGCCAAAACCAGGTGCGGGTCTAAACACAGAACACGTGCGTACATATCTTTCCTTCATACCTCATGTCTGTGGAGGCTCCACTCCTGGTTATGGCTCACAATCGTGGATAGAAATCAATGACCAAAACACTGACGTGTGAATAAAGCTTTTTTTTTCCATCAGAAGAACAGAAAACAGAACAAACAAAGAACAGATTCATTTTTTTAAGCATGCATGATGCCCATTTTGCATCCGTTTTAGCAATTTCAGTCTCGGATAGAAAAAAGTACTTTAGGATACACCTAAATAAAATGGGAAGGGTTGGTGATATTAACTTCCTGTTTGTGGCACATTAGTATATGGGAGGGAGGAAACTTTTCAAGATGGGTGGTGACCATGGCGGCCATTTTGAAGTTGGCCATTTTGGATCCAACTTTAGTTTTTTCAATGGGAAGAGGGTCATGTGACACATCAAACGTATTGAGAATGTCACAAGAAAAACAATGGTGTGCTTGGTTTTAACGTAACTTTATTCTTTCATGTGTTATTTACAAGTTTATGACCACTTATAAAATGTGTTCAAAATGCTGCCCATTGTGTTGGATTGTCAATGCAACCCTCTTCTCCCACTCTTCACACACTGATAGCAACACCGCAGAAGAAATGCTAGCACAGGCTTCCAGTATCCGTAGTTTCAGGTGCTGCACATCTCGTATCTTCACAGCATAGACAATTGCCTTCAGATGAACCCAAAGATAAGTATAAGGGGGTCAGATTGGGAGACCTTGGTGGCCATTCAACTGGCCCACGACGACCAATCCACTTTCCAGGAAACTGTTCATCTAGGAATGCTCGGACCTGACACCCATAATGTGGTGGTGCACTATCTTGCTGGAAAAACTCAGGGAATGTTCCAGCTTCAGTGCATAAAGAGGGAAACACATCATCATGTAGCAGTTGAATGGCCCCCAAGGTCTCCCGATCTGACCCCCTTAGAACTTAGGGAGATGCGGGGCGGAGGCAGGTGTTTCTGGCCGTGCCTCCGCACCGCAAAAAAGTAGCGCAAGCACTACTTTTTTGCGGTGCGGACCCTCGGATCTGCATGCGGTGGCCCCAATGTCAGTGCCCGTGCATTGTGGACCGAAAATTACGGTCCACAGCATGGGCACTGACTGCTCGTGTGCATGAGCCCTAACTGTGAACTCAGTCTAAGTGCTCACACACATGAACGTTGAATGTTTTGGATACCGATTGTGTGCAATCTGCATTTTGATTTTGCATAACGGAAAGTGCAGCCGGTCCCTAATAGAACAGTCCTATCCCTGTCCGTAATGCGGATAAGGAGATATATCCTTATCCGCATTATATAATTTATTTTATTTTATTTTTTTGCAGAACGGACATACGGACACAGGGAGTCAATTCCGTTTTTTTTTTTTCTGACACATTGAAGTTAATGATTATACGGGCCAGAAAAAAAAACGGAATGGCTTTGGAAAAAAAAAAAATCTGTACATGAACCCTAAGCCAGTTTGGATAAATATTCTTTAGTGTGAATGAAGAAAGACTTATAGAAATGTATTCTGAATTTTCAAAGCTGGTGGTACACATTTTATGACCCTGTTACTAAGAAATGCCATACATAAAAATACATTTGAAAATCTATTATTGCCAACGTCTTCATAGGACATATTATTGGTCATTGCAGATTACAGTGTGACTGGTGCTGGCCTATACTTCTCTTGCTTGTTTTTTGTACTTGATGGTTATCTAGGTTTTATTTTATTCCTCTTTTTTCTGGTAAGCCATTCTAGAAGCACATGTTACCTTCCTTCTGCACATGATCACATAGACAGTCATATGAAACTTACTTCCTTATATTTAGCTCTAAAAGTATTTATGCTTTAGAGTGCATTCTCACAAAAGTTAAAACTAGCTGTGTTATGGACATTTTCAAAAACATTGTTGTCAATGGATGGGGCTAATCACATGACCATTTTTTAAACATCCATTGATTAGCGACCGTCAAAAAATAGGAGCTGTCCTATTTTTGCCCATTTCAATGGAGCGATGGACCCCATTGAAATTAATGGGCTCATTTTTAACGCCAGTTAGACAGAAGCGCACCCGTCTAATGGCTGATAACCTGGGTTCCAGCTGTCATGGGGGAGCCAGCTGCTCTGTGTGCTTACATCAATACAGATTGATACGCTCATTGCTAGAGCTTCGGGGAGCTATGGTCCTTTAATTTACTGGCCATCCTCAGCACCCCACACTCCTTCTCTCCTCCAGGCCTGGTGTGGCGGTGACTTCATGATGTGTGTGTCACTGCTGCGCCAGGCCTGGAGGAGTGGACTGTGGGGAGATGAATGCCATCAGTGAGTGAAAGGACCAGCAATGACGGGTATAAGGCCTTTAGGGGTCATTACTGTATGAGGGGGCCACTGGGGGTCATTATACTTTATGGGGTGACCACAGAGGGACATTATACTGTGTGGGGGCCACAGGAGGAAATTATAGTGTTTGTAGGACCACAGTGAGGCATTGTAATGTGTGTGGGGTCACAATGGGGCATTATAGCGTGTATGGGGCAATGTGGGGGGGCACGGGGATATTATACTGTGTGTGTGTGTGTAGGGGGGTCACTGGGGTCAATACTGTGAGGGCCACAGTGGGACATTATAATGTGTATGTGGAGCCATAATCATGCATGTGGGGGCTGCAAGAGGACATTATACTGTGTAGGGGCCACAAGGGGGCATTATACTGCCTGGCCACAGGGGCGATATTATATTGTGTGCGTGGGGGCCACAATGCAATTATTGCTGGGCGGTGGGGAATGCCCCCCTGACTGTGCACTTGTATCGTGAAGGGAGTGTTTTTCTCCTCCCAGCAATGATGCTGGGCTGTAATCCTTACCTGAAACTAATGGCACCGATATCTGCATAGTGATGTGACAGCTTTCTAACGGTATATTAATATTTCAGAGGACGTGAGAGGCCCTCTTTAAATGTAAATTGTTTATTTTTTTGGGGAGGGGGCACGGGCGCCAGTGCCAAAATATCTTAGGTACTCCACAGCATCATTCTGTGATGCTACAATACACAGAAGGGAAACCATAATCTAAAAGCCATCGTAAGCTAAATTAATCTAGAAATCTATAGGATAAATGAATTGTTTTACTCAGCAAACTTGTTGTCTGCCTATGATATCGAAGACCTTTCCTTGCTGCCTCCAAGAGATCACTATTGGCCAGAAATTACATACAGTGCCAGTAACCGGACCCCCACACTGTAATGGCTACAGTACGCTGTACTTTTGGCGACAGTGGACTTTGAGGTTGAGGCAGATGTCCAGCTTTAGACTTCACAGTCTGGACTCCTGGCTCCCGATCCTGTAATGTCAGGATATCAGAGAACTACTACTTCCACCATGTTCAAGTTTTTGTAGGGTATCACGGAAGAGAACTAAAACTCCCAGCATGTACATGGTAGAATATTATTGGAGAGAACTACAACTACCAGGATATCGAAGTTGTTATTGTAGGCAAGAAGAAAACTACAACTCCCATCATGTACAGACTGCTACTGTAAGCTGAGGAGAGAACTACAACTACCATCATATCTTTGGCTCTGTAGAAGAAGGAGATGAAACACTGAACCCATAACTTTTTCTCTTCCTCCATACAAAGCTCTGCCCCCCATGTCTCATGACATTATCACAGGTCCTACACCATACTGTATCTTATCCTCTCCACCTCTTCCTGCACTGATAACATGATTGTGATGTAATGTCATCACAGGTCCTTCAGATCTTTTAATGCAGTAGATACAGAACAAGTCCTGGTCAGACTATGGCTGCAGCGTGCGCTCAGACACTAATGCCTCCCTACTCTAAACACTTGCTTTGTACTGGAGGCAGCAGGAATTGACTCTCCCAGCATTATGTTGTCAACTTGTAGGAAAACAGGCTGAACTGGATGGACAGATGTCTTTTTTCGGCCTTACAAACTATGTTACTATGTTACATGATTACACTGGAAGCTTTAGGTTCTGCTGTCTTCAGTATGGAGCAAGTTTTCCCGTGAGTGCCGGTGGTGACTTTTTTTTTTTTTGTTTACTGTCAGCACAAGCAAGGTTTCGGGAAAGAGGGGGCATTATATATCTATAGGGCATTATTTAAAATGGCATTACTGATGGGCATTATTGGGGCCATTATTTATCCTGGGGGAACTATGGGGGCATAATATATGCTGAGGGCACTGCAAGGGTTGGGGCTTAAAAAAACAGCCAATAAAAAATAATAAATAATAATAAATAAAAGTCATCCGTTTTCATCCACCAGAAAATGTATGCAAATGCTGACGTAAAATGAGTATGAAAAATTGAGTTTGTTTTTAAAGGTTAAATGATCTATCCCCTGGATAGCTCATCAGTATCCCATCGGTGGGGATCCAACACCCAGGATCTCTGCCGATCAACTGTTTGAGAAGGCACCACTGCTGTCTGCTCAACAAGCACAGCCGCCATACATTTTAAACAGCAGCTGTGCTTGGTATTGCAGGTCAGCCCCATTCACTTCAGTGGGGCTGAGCATAGGCCACATGACCGATAAACGTAACGTCACATGGCCTAGGCAAAGCTGCAAGAAGGTTGCGCCCTTGCGTCAACTTATCTACTGAAATTAACAGGAGATATGGAAACGGCTAAGTGAGTAGACTACAAATGTACAGTATGCATTTCCGCAAATGTCCCAATAGTCACTTTTATCACAATCAAAGTCGTCTTTCTAATCATCAATGAATGAATCTGAGAGGCAGAGGTCATGATGTGCATCAGCATCCCATGAGGTTTACTAGTAGAAATGAAATGTACAGTAAAGGTCCTTTTACACGGGCCGATTATCGGCCGAAAAATCGTTCCTAGGAACGCTAGTGCCGATAATCGGCTCGTGTAAAAGTGGCCCTAATCAGCCGACGAACGAGCAAAACGCTCGTTCGTCGGCTGATTGGATCTTTTGTAGAAACCAAAAGATCCAATCTGTCGGGCGCACATCGCCCTGTGTAAACAGGCGATGTGCGCCTGACAGTATGGAGCTTCCCGGCCGCACGAGCGATACAGCGATCACTCGTGCGGCCCGGCGCTCGATTCGTCGGGCCGTGTAAAGGCTCCCTGCCCGAGCGCCGATATCGCTGATCGGCGCTCGGGCAGGGAGAATAATCGGCCCGTCTAAAAGGGCCTTAAGTAACTTGTTTTCATGAGGTCACTGAATTAATGCACATATGTCCCTATAATACTGAAAGGACATTAAGGGCTCTTTTACACGAGTGGATGCCTTGAGTTAAATCTGCTGCGTGAAAGAATGTTAAGCCCCGTTCTGGACAGCAGAGATACGGAGCCAGGGGTGGACACAGACAGCAGAGGGCCCCTGTGCAAAAAATGTGCCTCCCCCCAATGCCAAATTCTCGAACTAACCTATTCCCTCCTAACATTACATACAGCAATACAAAACATACAGGGTAAGGTTACTTTCACACCTGCGGCACCACGAACGGGCCACCTGATCCGGTAGAGAATGCAAGGAATTGGCCGGACACAGACTCACTCAGCAGTTTGTGTCCCACTGATTCTCTTCATTTTTGCCAGATTGTGACCGGATCTCTGCCGGACCCTATTATAGTCAATGGTGCCGGTGGGCATTCTGCATCCAGCAGTGCAGGATCCAGTGAATTCTAGCAGTCTGTTCTCTACTGGAACAGCCTGCCAGAATCACTAACTCAGATGTGAAGGTAGCCTAATACAACGCCCCATACCTCGTACATCCAGTGACTTCTTCTTTGCTGTAGATGTTCTCTTTCTTTATCTTCTCCTTTCAGACCAGACTGCCATGATGATTTCTTTCAGCCATCTCTTCTCTCTGACAGACATCTTAGTTTTCTACTTTTCCATCATTCTCCCACCTTCTTTCCCATCATGCACCCCCAATACTGAGACGCTGTGCTCCCAAAAACTATGCTGCAGAAACAGATATACCACCTGAAAATATTAGTTACACACAGATAGTGCCCCCTTCAATAATTATTGTCACAAAATGCTCTAAAAAATAACTGCACCCAGAAAATAGTGTCCCTGATGCTTATAGTGTAACCATAATGTCCCCCAAAAATAACTATGCTAAGCTGTTACTGTGCCAGGGTGCCTCCACAGTAATAGTGATCCCCAAAATCCCAACAATGGTAATAATTATGTGACAGAGTGCACTTAGTAGTAATAGTGCCCCTGCAGTAATAATGTCCCTACTGTGTCCCAGAAGTAATAATGCTCCCATAGTCCACCACTTGTAATAAAGCCCATCATAATGCCCCTGGTAGTAATAATTCTCTTTATAATGTGTCACAGTAGAAAAACGTCCCCTTATAATGTACGCCAGAAAAAAAAGCCCCGTTTTGTGGCAGTAAAACAAAAATACCTCCTCTTAGTGCCGACAGTGGAGCCAATGTCCCAGAGTTCCTTCATGTGTTCCAATGACTGTGTGCCATTAGAAAAAACACTTAGTGCCCATAGTGCCCCTATAATTTGTGCCAATATAAAATACTCCTATATAGTGCCCCCAGTAGATGCCCCCATAGTGTCCTCCATAATGTGCCAGTATAAAATGCCCCTATAGACTGCCCCACATAGATGCTCCCATAATGCTCCTCTCCCCCCTTCCCCATAGTGGTACCAAAATGGGTGCCAGTATTAATTGCCCCTATATAATGCCCCCATAGTGCTCTTCTCTCCCCCTCTCCATAGTGCCCCCTTAATGCATGCCAGTATCTAGGGCCCCAGTAGATGCCTCCATAGTGCCCCCATAATGTGCACCAATATATAGGGCCGCAGTAGATGCCCCCATAGTGCTCCTCCCCCCCCCCCCCAATTCTCCATAGCGCCCCCCATAATGTGTGTCAGTATATAGGGCCTCCAGTATGTGCCACCTCATAATATGTGCCAGTTTATAGGGCCCCCTCATAATGTGCCAGCTTATAGGGCCCCCAGTATATGCCACCTCATAATATGTGCCAGTTTATAGGGCCCCCAGTATATGCCCCCATAGTGCTCTTTGCTCCCTTTCCCATAGTGCCCCATAATGTGCTGGTAAATAGGGCCCCCAAAGTGCTCCTCCCCCCCCCTTTTCCACAGTGCCCCCCCCCCAAAATGTGCCAGTATATAGGGTCCCCACCCCTGTTCTTGCTACAATATACTTTAAATAATTAAAACAATAACCACTTATACTTACCTCCATGACGTGAAGCAATGCAGGCCTCTTCCGGCCTGTGTCCCGCTCTGCATGGCTCAGGCGGCGCGATGACGTCATTGTGCCGCCTGTGCCGGCAGGGGAAACGCCTCTCCCCTGCTCCTCCGCACTATTCATCTGTATCGCTGTCCTGAGGACGGTGATGCAGATGAATATAGATGAGCGCTTCCACAATGGAAGCGCTCATCTCTCCCTGCTCTGCTGCCCGTGAGAAAGGGCCCCCCTCCCGCCCTGGGCCCCTGTGCAGCCGGTTCGGCGTTATGTCCGCCCCTGCACGGAGCATTAACATGATTGATAATGCTCTGTGCCTCTCTGTGACCTTTTTACTACAAAATCACAGTGACAACTTTATCTCACTGTAATTTTGTAGTAAAAAGATCACAGAGAATCACGTTAATGCTCCGTGTCTCTGCTGTCCTGAACGGGGCTTGGCACTCTTTCACACTATGGGTTCCATGCACGGCATCGGCTCCTGTGAAAGAGCCCTAAGAATTTGCTATTTTCTGATACTGAGGGGTTAATTGATGAGGACCGCCGCGCCCCATCATAGGTGCCCGGTGCGGTTAATCATATGCATTGGTGGCGCAGTGACCTCCCCCCTCAGTATTATAATCATGTTAATTATCTTCATTGGTGGCGTAGTGCCACCAGTGAGGTCTATTAGGGTGAATAGGACAAGGGATTAATTTAAAAAAATAAATAAATAAATTTAAAGCACCCCATTTCCCAATTTTACATATAAAATGTATAATATATAAACAATAAAAAAATAAGCATATTGGGTATTGCCGCATCCGAAAAAGTCTGAACTATTAAAAAATATCTACTATGCTGTGAACGCCGTAACAGAAAAAAAAAACGCATGTCATATTTTTTGTCACCTCGTCCCCCCCAAAAAAATAGGATAGGACGGTTCTATTATGGACTGGACGTTCCATAAAATATGGATTGCACACAGCTTTTTTTTTTTTTTTGCGTGGTATCGAGTATCGCAATGCTTCTTTATGGTATCAAAATCTAATCAAAATTTTGGCATCATGACAATAATGGCCATATCATCCATATGTGTCATGCTGTGTGTGAAACAATTTCAGTGAGCCCTTGGCTAGCATGGTTAAGTTTCTCCTGAGGTGGTCCTTTGTCAAAAGATACAAGATAAAGGAGTGCGATATGGGCCCTGCATAATAATGGTCATTCAATTCTTGTTAACTGTTAGAATGCTCTGGCCCTGGGTGCTCAGGCTGTAGTCTGGGCCCATTTGGTCTGTACTCCTGTACTTCAGAGTATAGAAGGTGGCTATATTCCTTCAGGCCACATGTTACAGTAATATGTTACTTTCATTAGAAAAAAATGTCCAGCTATATGGAGTTCATTTTCCTGTAATGGGACATCTGGAAAGGTTAACTGTAACTTCCTGGCCTCCTGCGTGGTCATTGTAGACTGGCGTCTTTTTAAGAATTTTTTGACATCTGGAGACACATTGGCTTTCGAAATGCTCTGGTTTAACTCTTTATATAGGAGATGCTTGGCTGTTTACATAGGATGTAATGGTGCTGTTGCACGTCTGTGGCTGGTTCTCCTCTTCTTGTCTTCTTGTGACCAGGTTCTAAAGGTGGTTTATCCCATTCCTTTCATCCCAGCCATACACTTATGTCTGGCTTGCCAGAGCCTCACACCCTCTGCTGTTTCAACAGTCTGACCCTTCCAATCTAATACTGATGGCATATACTAAGGATAGGCCTTGGTTTTGAAGCGTCAGATAACCTCTTCAAGGAGTAATTAGGGATGCTAAACCCCTGATTTTTCATTGGAGTCCATTGGCTAAATATAATCCGTAATTGATAAACAGAAGCCTGTTTTTTGAAGAACAGTGGTGAAGATTTTGAAATATCATTTGAATAATCTGCTAAAGGAATGATCAGAGCATTTGATATTATGAAGCATGTTTAAGTACTTTACTAACCTTTTCTATTCGCAAAGGCAAATTCATATATTGTCTGTAAATTATTAGCATTGTTATATTAAGGCTAGTTAATATCAGATAAATAGTACAGATTGAGATGATTAGAGGGAGTATGTAACTTCTAGCACTGTCTCAGATGAATGTAATGATACCTTTCACTTAGGTATCTGTATCCATATACAAATGAGCAGTTAAGTGCACTGAGGGCAGGCCCATGGCACTCTGTGAACCCTTGCTATCTCTGTCAGTCCCTACTGCTTGTTGATTGACAGGAACTTTAAGAACCTGATCCTGCCAATCAAGAAGGAGGAGGAAGGTCCTGGGTGCACAGAGTGGATTGGTCCTCTGTGTCTTATCACGGACAATGGGGGCATATCTCCCATAGTCTTATAGGTGCGAGAACGATTCCACGTGGTGGCTGGAGAACTCCGGTCCGGCTGCTACCAAGTGCGTTCCCCATAGAGCTGAATGGGACCTGACCGACCTCTGCTCCCATTCACTTCTATAGGCTCGGCAGCCCCATAGAAAGTGAATGGTGGCTTCACCACTTTTGGGGCTCTGTTCTCGATATAGGTGCTGGTCCCAGCAGTAGGACCCGCACCTATAAGACAATGGAAGCATATCCTAGCGATATGGCCCCATTGTCTGTGATGAGACAACCCATTTAAAACTACTTTTTCTCCAGAATGAAGCAATGGATCACTAAGTGAAATCTATTATTACATTTAGCTGACCTAGCCTTAAAAGACATTGTGTCTGGTTTAACAGTGACTTTTCCTGTGACAATCTCAATTTAACCACTTTAGAATCTCCGCAATACCTGTACGGAGGATGTCCAAGGTTTAAAAATGGTGCCCACTCATAAACGGAGTGGGCACTGTAGCCACCAGGTTTCTGCCGTTTTAAACAGAAGACACCCAGAGCTAATATCTAAGATAAAAAATTAAAAAAAATAAAGATCATAGGCATCACCGCCTTCCAAAATGACCATACTATCAAGGCCAATTTGCCATTTTATCCCTTCGTCCTATGACAGCACCCGGAGAGAGGATCCGCCTCCCAGGACAGGAAACCCACAGGCATAAATCTTCCAAGGAGCCTCTCCCCCTCAGTGTGGTTTCCTGTCCTAGGAGGACAACCTACGGGCACCGTTTGTTATTTTTGCGGGGAGTAGTTTCTCCCTAGGATCGGAGCTTCTGGGCTGGGTACGCGCCGGGTGATGTCCCCGCTCCACGTACCTGAAATTGGCAGGCAATCTGGTCCAGGGGGCCGCGGCGGTGAGCACCTGCTTGGGGGAGACATGTAGCTGAAGAACGCCGGGCGCCGGCAGCTTCCTTCTTCCGGCGGACGGGGGAAGAAGGAGGCGGGACGGCCGGGATGACGTCATCACGTCGGCACGTGACAAAAAGGGCGCCGAAATTCAAATCCTCGGCGTGGAAGTCAAGCTGAATAGAGGCACTGTTCATTACAGCGCTACAGGTACTCCTCCAGCCTGCTTTAGAAGATACAGCCCAGATTCAGCTCCCCCTGAGAGCCTTGCCAGGTTCTTCCGGTTCCAGGGAAAAGGGGGCACCAGACATGGAGAGTCCAAATGAAGCCCCCAAGGACCCTGTTACCCCGATGCCTGTGGTAGGATATGGGTATGGGTGTTCTTTCTGCTATGTAAGTGGTCTAGGGGAATACTTATGTCTACCTTATATTGATTGTCTTATCAGGATAGGCCTAAGAAAGCAACGTCAAAGTCACGTCATAAAGAGTGTGTGATTTGTAAAACAAAATTGGATTTGTCTTATGTTAAAGCCCTTTGTAAGCGTTGTATTGAAAACACTATTGCAGAGGAATCACCATCTATGATGAGATGTATGAAGAAAATGATCAGAGATGAAGTACATTCTACCCTTGCGTCACATAAGGAATCTCGTCCGCATAGATCTAGGCATACGGAAAGAAGTGCGCTGGTTTCTCTAGATTCTAATGAATCATGCTCAGAAGTGGAGAGTGGTGAAGTGGACACGGGCTCTTCCTCGGATGAAGATGGAGGGGGAAGACCCTTTTTTCCCTTACAGGATGTGGATCAGCTTATTAAAGCGGTAAGGGCAACGATGAATATGGAAGAAACCAGGGAGGTCCGTTCAGTTCAGGACGTTATGTTTGAGGGCCTTGAATCTAAGAAAAGACGCTCATTTTTTGTACATAAAAATGTGGCATCCATGATTGAAAGGGAGTGGCGTCATCCAGAGAAAAGAAGCTTCATCCCAGGAGCGGTCAAGAGGAAATATCCTTTTGCAGAGGATGATTGTGGGCAGTGGGACAAAGCCCCAAGAATAGATGTCCCTATTGCCAAAGTATCCCGGAAATCCTCACTTCCATTTGATGACCTGGGGCAACTTAAAGATGCCATGGACAGAAAAGCGGACAGCTGTCTGAAGAAAACCTGGGAATCAGTAGGGGCAGCCTTTAAACCATCGATAGCTGCTACTTGTACCTCTAGAGCCCTAATCCTATGGTTAAAGCAGTTGGAAGAGCAGATCAGGGACAAAACCCCGAGAGAAAAAATCTTAGAATCTCTTCCTGTGATTTCTAAAGCAGCAGATTTTTTGGCCGATGCATCCGCAGACTCCGTCAGACTGTGTGCAAGGGCTTCATCTATGGCTAATACTGCAAGACGTGCATTATGGCTGAAGAATTGGTCAGGGGACGTGGCCTCTAAGAGTCGTCTTTGTAGTTTACCGTGTGAGGGAAAACTCCTATTTGGTCCTGCATTGGATGACATATTGGAAAAAGCAGGGGATAGTAAGAAGGGATTCCCTACCTCCTTTCGTAGGCAGAATTTCTCTCTCCAGAGAGGGAGAAAATTTAAGGAAAAAGAAAAAAGCCCTCCCAGGCGTGACAATAGGTGGAAGTTCTCCAAGGCTAGAGCCAAGGGTTTTCTCTTTAGGGGTCAACCCTCCGACTCCAATAAAAAGGATACCTCCCAATGACGCCAGGGTGGGAGGAAGGTTGAAAAACTTCCTCCCGGCCTGGAAAGAAATATCCAACAACTCCTGGATTCTTCAGTCCTTAAAAGACGGTTTCAAATTGGATCTAAAGACTCTACCTCCAGAAAAATTTGTGGTAACAAGAATAGGTTCCCGGGGGCAAACTACATTAGAAGCGGAAGTACAGAAACTACTGGACAAAGGAGCCCTGACAGTGTGCCCAAAAGAAGAGGAAGGGAGGGGGTATTATTCTACTCTTTTCCTTGTAAAAAAACCGAACGGAGAATTCAGGACTATAATCAATTTGAAATCCCTGAACAAATTTCTCTTTTACAGAAGATTCAAGATGGAAACGATAAGGACTGTTGTGGATCTGCTGTTCGAGAATTGTCAGATGGCGGTTCTGGACATCAGAGATGCTTATTACCGTCTACCGATATTTCATGGCCATCAGAAATATCTAAGGGTAGCTTTGACCTTTCAGGGATGTCTGAAGCATTTTCAATTCCAGGTATTGCCCTTCGGAATTGCCATGGCTCCCAGGATATTTACCAAGCTAATATCCGAGGTGGCAGCCCACATAAGAGAGAAGAATACCCTATTCGTCCCTTATCTCGACGATTTTCTAATTATTTCTTCATCTCATCAGGAATGCAGGAGACAGTTGGTGATGACGACGTTGGTATCCCTGGGCTGGATTTTGAACCTAGAAAAATCAAAACTAGTTCCAGGAAGAAAACAACAGTTTCTGGGGATTCTTTTAGATTCGGAAGTCCAGAGATCCTTCTTGTCCCAAGAGAAGATCGAGAAGGTAATGTCTGTGGTTCGGGAATTAATACTCAGACCACAGGTATCCGTAAGGAAGGCGATGTCAGTCTTGGGAACTCTAACTTCATGCATTCCTGCAGTCCAATGGGCCCAGATACACAGCAGAGCCCTTCAGTGGGAAATCCTGAGTACCTGGTCAAAGAGCACAGAAGATATAGATTCCAGCCTAACAATTTCCAGCCAGACTTGTCAAGCTTTGACTTGGTGGCTTTCTCGGAAAAATGTAGCTCAGGGAGTCCCTTGGAGACTAGAGAACCCCCTTGTAATCACCACGGATGCCAGTCCTTGGGGTTGGGGGGCTCATGTAGGAGATCTGTTTTTTCAGGGAGTATGGCAGCCTCATGCCCCAATCAGCTCTTCAAACCAGAAGGAACTACTCGCAGTATTCAGAACTCTGCAGGAGGTTCTCCCTCTAGTTCAGAACCGTCATGTGAAGGTGTTATCAGACAATGGTTCCGTTGTAGCTTATCTGAACCACCAGGGGGGCTCTCGCTCCGAATCCCTGGGATCCCTGGCGGTTCAGATTTTTTCTCTAATAGAGGGAAAAGCCCTGTCTCTTTCAGCGCTCCACATCAGAGGGAAGGACAACTGGAAGGCAGACTTCCTGAGCAGGCACTTCTTAGATCAGAAAGAATGGTCTTTGAATTATGCAGTTTTTTCAAAGATCACAAAGTTATGGGGAGTACCGAGGATAGATTTATTCGCTACCAGAGCGAACAGAAAAGTGAAAAGGTTTTTTTCCCTGACCTTGTCAGACTATCCAGAGGCGGTAGACGCATTGGTTCAGCCTTGGAACCGGGGACTTCTCTATGCGTTCCCTCCACTTCAGATTATGTCCAGAGTCCTAAAGAAAATCAGGGAGGACAGGGCAAGGGTGATCCTCATAGCTCCATTTTGGCCTCGTCGGGCATGGTTCTCTTGGCTGAGGATAATGTCCATAGCAGATCCTTGGGTTCTCCCGGATATTCCAGACCTCCTGAGTCAAGGTCCCGTACTTCACCCACCTGTGAGAGGGCTACATTTAACGGCTTGGCTTTTGAGCGGAGATTGTTGTTAGCCAGGGGGTTATCAGCTTCTGTGGTGTCTACTATGTTAGAAAGCAGGAAGTTGGTTACTACATCTATTTATGCTAGAACCTGGTGGTGTTTCTTTAAATTTCTAGGGGTCCCGCCATCTACGTCAATGAGTCTAGATATTCCGGCAGTTCTTGAGTTCTTACAGAAAGGACTAGACAAAGGTTTAGCTTTAAATACCTTAAAAGTACAGATTGCGGCACTTAGCGTTCTGTTTGATGTCAGACTGGCTCTTCATCCCTGGGTTATGAGATTTTGTAGATCTATCTCTAGGTCCCGTCCTGTAGAGAAAGTCAGAACCCCCCCCTGGGATCTGAACTTAGTGTTGCAGGCCCTAACCAAAAGGCCCTTTGTATCTCCTGACGGTGTGTCCATTAAAAATAATACCTTAAAATGCGTTTTCCTAGTCGCCATCACGTCGGCTAGAAGAATAAGTGAGCTACAGGCGCTTTCCACTTCCCCTCCTTTTACAATCATTCAAGAGGATAGAATAGTATTAAAACCTGACCCGGCTTTTCTTCCTAAAGTGGTGTCCAACTTCCATAGAAGCCAGGTGATCATTCTTCCATCCTTCTGCTCAGACCCGAAAACTCAGAAGGAGGCAGAGTTTCATAAATTGGATGTGAGGGAATGTGTACTTAATTATCTAGAAGCCACTAAAGAATGGAGGAAATCTTCCTCCCTCTTTGTACAATTCTCGGGAAAAAATAAGGGAAAGGCAGCTAGTAAGAATAGCATTGCAAGGTGGATTAAACAAGCTATTACTTTGGCGTATGTTTCCATGCAGAAACCAGTTCCGTCAGGTTGGACGGCTCATTCGACCCGAGCAGTTGCCACCTCATGGGCAGAGAGAGCAGAGGCAACTATACAAGATATCTGTCAAGCCGCTACATGGTCCTCACCCTGTACCTTTTATAAGCACTACAGACTGGATTTATCTTCGGTGTCTGATCTCTCTTTCGGACGTAAAGTCCTTCAGGCTGTGGTCCCCCCCTAAAATTTAATCACTCTGGGACATCTCCGGGTGCTGTCATAGGACGAAGGGATAAAATGTCAATTACTTACCGGTAATGTGATTTTCCGGAGTCCATGACAGCACCCCTTTACTACCCTCCCTTCTTGTTCTTTCCTTGGTGTGGGGATTCTCTGATTGGTGGTTGGTGATGGTATTTGTCACGGGTGTGCAAAAAAAAAAAAAAAAAAAAAAAAAGGTTCTTATAAACGACCCCGGGGGTCAAAGTAAACATGAATTGGAAAAAGGTGGTCTCTCGTCTCTGAAAACTACACTGAGGGGGAGAGGCTCCTTGGAAGATTTATGCCTGTGGGTTTCCTGTCCTGGGAGGCGGATCCTCTCTCCGGGTGCTGTCATGGACTCCGTAAAATCACATTACCGGTAAGTAATTGACATTTTTGACACTTGTGATCAAAAAGTCATACACGTTCTAGAATGGTATTAAAAACAGGTGACTTGGCAAAAAAATGAGCCCTCACACTGCTCTGTAGACATAAATATAAAAAGTTATGTGAGTCAGAACAATGCAAAGAAAAAAATTGTTTTCCAAAGTTTTTATTACATTACATTATATATTATAAGTAATTAAGCACATTATATAAGTATAGTATCGCTGTAATCGTACTGACCCAGAGAATTAAAATGAAACCCATAAAACAGAATTGCATTTGAAATTTGTTTATAGCTTCCCACTACATTGTATGCAATATTTAAAAAAAAAACATGCCCTGATATGGCTATGACCGAAAAAATAAAAAAGGGTCTGGCTCTGGGAGGGTTGGGAGTAAAAAAAAAACAAATAAAAAAGAAAAAATCATCAGATCCTGAAAGGGTTAATGAATCTGCTTCTTCTTTTCTTTTTACAGATTTCGCTATTATCAAAACGTCTGCACTTCCAGTTACTCATTTGTGTGGTGGGACTGGGATAGATGGGAGAGGGAGATAGACTGGATGGCACTTAATGGAATCAACATGCCCCTTGCATTCACAGGCCAAGAGGCTATATGGCAACGGGTAAAACCACCTGTCTTTATTTTAAACATTAT
The DNA here is from genome assembly GCA_900303285.1 of Rhinella marina. Classification (NCBI taxonomy): domain Eukaryota; kingdom Metazoa; phylum Chordata; class Amphibia; order Anura; family Bufonidae; genus Rhinella; species Rhinella marina. The sequence goes on along the minus strand of ONZH01010125.1, from coordinate 34,477 downwards.
TATCGATTTAAAAAAATGTAATGTGTTTTGTATTAATACATCTGCCCTTGACTGTTTGACATGGCTTTCAATATTTCTTGCTGACATTTAGTATTGAATAAACCGTGCCATCACAGTGGCATTATCCTGTTGCTTTGTTTTTTAACTTGCAATATACTGTCTATAGAGTTTATATTAGACATATAGACATAGTTACACTTTCTACCACCAGGTGGCAGTATAGGATCGCTGCAGAATTAGGGTGCATATACAGTAAAGCCATGGTCCCTAACTGTAAAGTCTGATGGTCATTATATTTAACTAAAGGAAATGTGTTGTCAAAAAATGACCTATTGTTTGAATCACGTTTTAATGTTTAACATATTTTTAAAGAAATTTTAAACAAAAACCATAAACAGCACTTTTCGCACTGGTCACTAAGGCCTCTTTCACACTAGCGGCAACACGGATCCGGCAGCTAAAGGGTGCCAACGGATCCGTGCTGCCGCTGATACATGTGTGGAGCCGGAGCAGCGCTCCGGCCCCACACATGTTGACACAGACATTGGGACAAGACACAGAGAACATACATACATACATACATACATACATACATACATACATACTCCAGCCAGGGACGCCGGCAGCACGTCTTCACGTGCCTCCTGCGCGCAGTGATGACGATTCCCCACAGCGCCCTCTGCTGGGAGCAGAGGGAAAACGTCATAGCTGCGTGCAGGAGGCGCGTGAAGACATGCTGCCGGCGTCCCTGCCTGGAGTATGTGAGTATGTATGTGTTTGTGTGTATGTGTGAGTATGTCTGTATGTATCTCTGTATATGTGTAGACGGATCCGGAATGACCCCCCATTGCAAGTCAATGGAGGACAGATCCGGATTACTGGTGTGTCACACCAAACGGATCCGTCCCCATTGACTTGCATTGGGGGTCATTCTGGATCCGTTTTGGTGTGGATGCCTGGACCGGAGAGAGAACTGCAGCATGCTGCGGTTTTCTCTCCGGTCTGAAGACGGAACGGAATGCTTTTAGGAGCATTCCGTTGTCTTCAGTTCAGTTTTGTCCCCATTGACAATGAATGGGGACAAAACGGAAGCATTTTTTTCCGGTATTGAGCCCCTATGACGGAACTCAATACCGGAAAATAAAAACGCTAGTGTGAAAGTAGCCTAAGCCTAATAATAGGCATCACTTCTTGGTCTGTACAGATCACTTTACTGCAGTAACCTGCTTATCTGTACACAGAGGTGATATAATTACAGGCAGTATTAAGGTGAATTTACACAGGCAGATTCTCTCACAGATTATTGGGAATGAACATTCCTGTGAACGTTCATTCCCAACAATCTGCTCGTGTAAAGGTGCTGCCGATCACCCAATGACTCATTGTTTGCCAACAGCACATTGTGCTGTGTAAACGATAATTCTTGAGTGCACACAAATGATTGTATTACCCGATGGACGAGGGCTTCTCTTTCATCGGTTAATCAGCGATCATTTACAACACCAGATAATCTCTAACATGCAGTCCTATGGTGCACATTAGCGATTATTTTAGGGATTCTTGGCCCGTGTAAAGAGCCCTTTAGAATGACAGATAAGACAGGATCCACCATTCACAAGGTGATTTGGAAAAGCTTATCTATCCTTTCCTTGTATAATACCCTCTGCACAGGTCACAGAGCATGCCTAGAAAACTCTTCCATAGAAGTCAATAAAGTCACCTCCAGTCCATTGAGTCTATGACTCATGTACTGTAGCTGCCATAAAGCAATTTTCTTAATGCTTTCTAAATGCTGTTAAAGGGGTTGTCTGGGTTTGGGGCTGAACCCGAATATAAGCTCCCCTTCACTCCTTTACCACTTAGGAGTGGAGTATTGGTGCTTTTGCTTGCTCCAGTGTCCCCTTACCTTGCCCTTTGTGATGCAGCACAAGGCATGTTTGTTGTGAGCCAGTGGCGTACTAGGCTTCACATCAGTATGCTAGGCAGAGACTTCCGCCTAGTAGAGTATAGTGTTATGGGCAGTTTTAGAGGTGGGTACTAATGATACCCAGCTCTGAACCCGAACAACCCCTTTAAGAACAGCTCGGGTGAGATGGCAGCCCCCATAATCATGTTCAGGAAATAGAACAAATAAATCTGCAATCAGAAGGTAAAGAGAGATTAGAAAAAAAGGATTTGTGTTACTATCTTTTTAACTAACAGAAAAAAACTAAATTCAATGACACATTTCCTTTCAGAACATTAACATTTGTAATTGTTACACATCTATAGTCTAATTTACCTTAGAACAAATGCTTTACTACTTTAGTGCTGCTATGAGACTGTTCTCAATTTCATGGGACATTGTAGAAGAGTAGATGGACTCCAGGTGTTTGGACACACATATGGTATGACCTAAACTGTTTTCATAGCATAAATCTATATTAAAGGTTTGTCCTACTCCTAACTTAAAGGGAACCTGTCATCTCCGAAACACCCCCTGAACTAGAGTAAGCGGTGTATAGTGTAAGTGATGCTGAATCCGAATATGTAAGTTTTATCTTCATACTCCCTTCCATTCTGACGCTGTGCTCCCACAAACCAGCAGTAAAATGCACTCAGTGGACTCCGGCGCTCACTCACATAATGGAGAGGACTCAAAGAAGAGTCAACTCAATGCATTTTACTGCTGGTTTGTGGGAGCACAGTGTCGGAATGGAAGTGAGTATGAAGATAAAACTTACATATTCGGATTCAGCATCACTTACACTATACACCGCTTACTCTAGTTCAGGGGGATGACAGGTTCCCTTAATTAATTAAGAGCAAGAATGTGTTCACAAAAAACACTTGCATTTTCCATCCATCAGCACGTACACTGTTGCAACCATTTACTGGCCTCAGTAGTGACTTGTTGCCAAGTGGTACGTGACTGCTGAGGTCAGACAATATTCTGCAGTGGTACACATGGCGACAAACGGGATGTCTTACTTCCGTTCCACAGGGGACCAGAAGCAGCGTAGATGGAACTGTTAGAGCTGGAATGGAGTTGGAGCTTTTGGAAGAGGTTGTTTTTTTTTTTTTGTAAACACATTCTGAGCCTTAGTAAATTTTGAGTTAACATTCAGAAAACCCTTTTAATTAAAGGGGTTGGTCAAGTTATATTTATTGATGACCTAGGTCAATATCAGATCGGCGGGGGTTAGACACCCGGCACCCCCGCCGATCAGCTGTTTGAAGAGAAGGGTGTGCCATGCCAGTGCTGCCTCCTCTTCATTGTTTACCTGCTTGCCGTCGCATCTATAGCAGTGAGCAGGTGTAATTACACCCAAGCCATCCAATTCATTTCAATGGACGGCTCGTTCATATACACTTGTATAGAAGCGATCCGTCCCATTGAAATGAATGGGATGGCTTGGGTGTAATTACACTTGCTCACCTCTGCAAATGCCATGGCGAGCAGATAAACAATGAAGAGGAGGCAGCACTGGCATGGCACACACCTTCTCTTCAAACAGCTGATCGGTGTTGGTGTCCGCTGTCAGACCCCCGCTGATCTGACATTGATGACCTATCCTGAGGATAGGTCGTCAATAAATATAACTTGGACAACCTATTTAAATTTGAGAAGTATTGATCATGTTGTTCATCCTTTATGATTCCTTAATTTTTCCCATTAGGTGGCTATATACTGATGCATTCTGCAATTGTTTTCAAAATTTTAGGTATTCTTGACTTTGGGATTAATTCAGTCAGAGATAGATGACTTTTTCACTGGTCCTGCTTTTCTAGCCTGGGGTCGGATGGGGAATATTCATACTTGGGGTGGTCCTTTGCCCTCCAACTGGATGCAGAAACAGCTTTCTCTGCAGGTAACGTCCACATATAATTCATGTGCTATGATATGCTGAGATATAGCAAAAATCACAAGTTTAACAGTGCCTTCACACTCAAAAGATTTTGTTGCAGAAAATTTCTGCGACTGAAAAATCAATTCCATTTATCAGAAATTCATGCGCTTACTGGCAAAACAACTCCATTCAGATAACTAGAACTGATTTCCGTTGCATAATATTTCTGCAACAAAATCTGTCATGTGAAAGCACCCTTACAGCGTTTTGCTACAATTGCTTAATAATGATCCATTATTTAAAGAGCTTGTGCAGGGGTATACTATAGAGGACTTGATATTAATATCCATATTTTATTTGGTGCAATTAAATATGAAACTGGTTTATATGTTACGCCCCTTTGTGTCAATCTTGGTAAACTGGGTGTCTTGTAGCTCTTAGCTCACTATGGGGCAGTGGCTGTTCCAGAATATTATTCAGAGTTCTGTAGAAATGTAGGTCTTGTGTTCTTCTAGGAGTCAATTTCTTAAGGCCATGCTTAGAACGAAATAACAAGAAATAAGCATAAAACACCATGTTAGGTTAGGAGGTTAAAAGTGTGAAGGATAGCAAATATGGAAATACTGGCACAAATCACATAGCACAACACAAGTATAGTCTTGCATAATGAAATCTATAGTGGTAAGAATTGGCCACCAGGTATGACGTTCCCACCAAGGTACTTTGGGAAAATCTTGGGGCTTTGGCTGTTCTATAACAGGGATCAACAACCTCCAGCACTCCAGGTGTTCTGAAGCTACAATTCCCAGTTTGCTTCATTCACTTTTATTGGAGTTGTAAGAACAGCCGAGCATATTTGCATGCTGGGAGTTGTAGTTTCACAGCAGCGGGAATGCTGAAGGTTGTTGATCCCTGTTCTATAAAGATGATACTGATCTAGGGCAGTGAGCTGGTGGGCTTTCAGGACTGTTTATGTGTCTCCTGCTTGTGTCCCTTAGTGTAGGACTCTCTGCACTCTACAGTGGACACACATTCTCACTTGGCCAAGGTTGTCTACTCTCTGCTTCCTAAGGCTTATTTAAAGAGCTGAACATTGACTTACAGGATAGCTGCCTTATATCTGGTGGCATTTAGAGGCAGAGCTTGTTAAGAGCTCATTTGCATCCTTTTTTTCTATTCTGTGCTAGTAACTGTAGTCTAGATCACTTCCCTACTTGGCATCATCTGCAGCATCCACTGCACAAAAGGGCTACATTAAAGTTGGTGGAGGCCCCTGAGTAATATTAAATCATGCTGAATAATGCATGCCCTCACAAACATGGAAGCCGTTGTTCCCTTAAACCTTGGGTTGATCATTTTAATTCGAAATGCTTGCAGGGTGAGGCCACACATGGCATTGACATGCCAAATATTGTTGTGGACATTTGAGATTAAGTAGATTGTTAAAGGGATTGTCCAGCATCATGATACTGATAACCTATCCTAAGGATAGTTCAACAATATCAAGGTCTGATTTCTGGCACCCCCATCGACCAGCTGTTTGAAGAGCGCTGTATCCTCTTCAGTGTTTTCCTGCATGTTGTCTAGATTGCAGCAGTAGTGCAGTATCATTACAGATTTTTTTTCATTCAAGTAACAGGAGAGAAGGCTATAATTACTCGGCACCATTTCTATAATCCAAACAGCATGCATGTAAACATTGAAGAGGACGTAACTCTCGCACAAGTACCGGAACCTCTTGGCTGATAGGCCAAAGTTTTGGGAGTCAGACCCCGCCAATCTGATATTGATGACATGTCCTGTTAATAGGTTTCAATATCATGACACTGCACAAGCCCTTTACATTCCAAATTACTTTGATAGAGAACAGCTGTTTCACCTGCAAAACCACATGGCACCCTTAGGTTTTACTGTGCTAAAAATAATCAGTAATAAATTAGACTGGAGTCATAACAGGAGAGAAACAGGAGAATTTCCTGACTCTGGATGGGCAGGGCCCGGGTTCGTTGTAGAGGTCTTTCTTCTTATGTAATGGAGAAGTGCCCTCCCTTTAATCCTTCCCTGCAATCTTGAGAGAGTCCTCCTCTATCAAAGGTTGCATTTTTTTATACTAGAAAGATTAGTATTGTAGAGGATTTGGTAAAAACTATTGTATTAGGTCATTTTAACTACTGGAATGCAGTGTGCCTTAAACATGATGGTCACTACAACTTTTTGCTGCCACCTCCAATGATGTAGGCTATGCAGTCTATTTATGATAAATATTTCCAAGGAGCTTCTGATGGCAGAGCAAAACATCTGAAAATGTATTCACTAGATGGGCAATATTCAGCTCTGATACCCTATTGATGTTTTCATGACTTTCAGGCAGCACTTCTCTCCAGTAGCAGTATGGTGAAAGTAGTAGTCAAAGACCATTCAGACACCTTTACTAAACATCTGTAAAGTCTAAGAAAATGAACACAGCTGGTGACATCACCGGCATATGCCCAACCAATCCATTCTGAAGCAGTGTCCAGTAGAAGAGCCACTTGGCATTCCTGTAACTCACCCAGAGGAGAGCCCATAACGACTATTTTGTCAGGGAACTGGACGGTTACGTTACTTTAAGTATAGCCAAACCTGATGATACATTTATTCATTTCATGTTTAATCTCAGAACAAGATTGTAGAGAGGATGAGGTCTCTTGGAATGATCACAGTGCTGCCTGCATTTGCTGGACATATACCACAAGGTCTGCTAAGGTAATTCATTTACTTACTGTTATGTTGTGTGCATAATACAATGCTCAGAAATAAAAGGACCACATGACATTATCGAGAATATTAAAAACAATCAAATTACTAATAGCCTGTATATCTTTGTCAAATGTTGCTCTATAGAATTTTAAGAATAGAAAGATTTTGCTAGGTATTGCCATTAAGGCTGGAAGACCATTGGTTGGTATAATCTAATTAAAGATGGATTCAGACAGGCAGATAAGCGGGAAAGAACATTCCTTCAAATGCTCATTTCAAACAAACTGCCCATCTAAATGGGCAGCCGATCACCCATTCATTCATCAGGTGAAATGATCGTAATTGCACGCACATCTGCTGCCCAGAAGCAATGCAGATGTATGAGGATGAGCAATTGCAATAGCGATCCCTTGTCCTCATACTGTGGAGGTGATACCTGAATGTAAATGCAGTGCTTTACCTCGACTTAATGAGCAGCCGACCGTCAGGAAGGAATGCTTCCCTCTCGACAATCTGCTGCTTCTCTGCCTATGTAAATCCACCTTAGTCACAAGCCAAAGAAACCAACCCGCACCATATGGTTCTTGGAGAGTACTCTTGTTTATGGTTTATCTGATCTTAGATAAGCTGTTAGGCCTTATGACTGCAAAGACACATGCTGTAGGAACTTTATCTCCCAACACACACCTCTGACTTGCTTCCTGTATATGCATGATTTACCACGGCAATACTCAACCCAACCATCCAAGGTGTCGCCACTGCTTTCCTCTGACTCTATAAGGACATCCTATTAGAGCCTTTAAATTTGACTTGCCCCATCAAAAGGTTCTCAACCAAGGGTGCACTGTGCACAGAGGTACCCCATGGTTTCTTGCATCTCATTTCAATACTCCATTCTTAGACCTACATTCTTTACCACCTTTATTAAGTAAAAATTGACTTTTATTCCTGGCTGTTGCAGCTCCTTCTACACACTGAGGAGGTCCGCCTGTTGTTGAACTTGTCCAGAGATATAATGGCTATGTGATCATGTTATGTCCTTATTTGCTTTTTTTCCACAGGGTATTTCCTAAAATTAATGTGACTAGACTTGGTGGATGGAGCAACTTCAATTGTACATACTCATGCAGTTATCTACTGGACCCAAAGGATCCACTTTTCCAGAAGATCGGGGGACTCTTTATAACTGAAATGATTCGCGAATTTGGAACTGACCATATTTACAATGCAGACACATTCAACGAAATGACTCCAAGTTCTTCTGATCCAGCCTATCTATCTGTAATCAGTAGTGCCATCTTTAAGTCCATGGTTAATGGTACAAGTATAAACTTTAATTAGTTATGATCACCTTCTGTAGTGCTCAAGAAGTAAAGACATTAAAAGGAGTCTGCCACCACCTTTTTCTGTTTTAAATTGGCACCCTGTAGGTCACATAGATTGCAACACAGACATACCTGTGTGCTTTTCTTTATTGCCCCAGAAAAAGATGTTTATAGTGATATGCAAATTTTCATGAGCCCAAGGGGCAGTACCTATCTGCAAAGGAGCCCTGCCACTCCCATTTGAATTGAGCCACACTCCTCCCTTCTTCTTCTCTCTGCTTCCAACATCATAAAGACAGTGTTTGAATTTAGAGGGAGGTTTAGAGAAAGAGAAAACAGGAGGAGTGGGGCTCAATTCAAATAGGTGTTGCTGGGCACCACTGTTGATATAATGACCAGTTGGTGTCTAATGCCTCTGGGATCCTGGGCTTAAAGCAGTGATTTTCAACCAGTGTGCCTCTAGCTGTTGCAAAACTACAACTCCCACCATGCCCTTCTGTAGGCTGATAGCTGTAGGCTGCCTGGGCATGATGGGAGTTGTAGTTTTGCAACAGCTGGAGGCACACTGGTTGAAAATCACTGGCTTAAAGGAACACTTAATATATTCATTGTGGTATGTCTAGTGCATGACATGGGGATTCAAAAAACAATATGTGCCAGGTGTGTGGGGAGTGGGGTCTTTGCATCCCTACGGCACCTGGTTTTGGGTGTGACTGCTAAATCTTGAGATCATATAGGTACGCTTCTGTTTAGGGGTTCACATGATGGATTCAGTCCCACTTTTACTTCATAAACGTGGCGACAGGGAATAACTTGTAAACTTGGTACAACCGCACAAAAATGTAACTACCATACACACTGCATATCATATTGCACTTAAAGTGTAGCTGTAGTTTGTAACTTTAAAAGAAAAAAAAATGTTTCGGGACATACGTTAAAGAGGACCTGTCACCTCTCCTAACATGCCTGTTTTAATAGCTTCATGCATTCCCCATGTAATAACAATTCTGGAGCATCTATTCTTATGGCTCTATGTTGTGCCATTCCTTTATTATTTCTACTAGAAGTTATGAATGAATTGCTAGCAGTCTGCAGTAAGAAAACAGAGGGGAGGTAACAAGTTGGGGGGGGGGGAGGTGTACCTGCACAGTCTCACTCCAATCAGTGCTGCCATTTTCAGACTGTGCAGGTACACGCCCCTATGACAGAACTCAATACCGGAATTATAAAACGCTAGTGTGAAAGTAGCCTTAGAGAAACAAGTAATTTTATTTAAAAAACTGTAACCGAGTTTCACGGAGAATCCTTCAGCATTCTATTGAACTCTTGAGTATTGCATACTGTAAAATGCAGAGACAGGCTTTTCAGTTCCTACCAGAATCTCTCTAGGAAGATAGAGAAGAGCTGGGCTGCAGTGATCAGCCCTGACAGTAAAGGACCCCTTACACAGGCCGAGAATCAGCCAGATAATCGCTAACAAGTATTCATAGGAACACTTGTTAGTAATTATCTGCAGGTGGGTTTCAGTGGTGCCGGCACTGGCCAGCGCATGCGCAGTGCGCCACTGAAGTCCGATTAACAGCGACAGTCTGAGAAAGGAGAGCGCACCACGCATGCGCTAGACTTCTGCGATCCCGGCCGCACTCCAGGCTATCAATCAAAGAGAGGGGATGGTTAGGGGGCGGGCTTACCTTGACTTGAAGCAAGGAAGCCGCTGCCCCCTTGACTTGAAGTTGACCAGCAAAATAGCGCTCATGGTGCTTAAGAGATCGTTTTTCTAATCTATTCAGCATCAGCCTACCGGATCAAACATATGATTAAGAACAGCATGGGGGCTATTATAAGGTAATACTGGCGGTTTTATATGCCTTTTTGAGGTGACAGGTTCCCTTTAAACCTAGGTATATAATACCCTTAAGGTCCCTTTACAGTGGACAATTTAGCAGGCGATTGTTGGGAAGGAAGTATTGCTCATTAGTGAATGAGACCACTGCAGTTAAATGCAGCAATCTCTGCCACAGTATGGGGGGGAGCGATCTCTAATGCTATTGTTCGTTCCCATAAAGAATCATTATTTGCTGGCAGCGCAGGCTGTTTAGATACCATGATCTCCTGCCGGCAAACAACGATTTAGGTGACTGCATGAAAGATGCAATTACCTGATGGTAATTGGCAGTATCTTTTCACCTGCAGATAATTACTAACAAGTGTTCCTATGAATACTTGTTAGCGATTATCTGGCTGATTCTCGGCCTGTGTAAGGGGTCCTTTACTGTCAGGGCTGATCACTGCAGCCCAGCTCTTCTCTATCTTCCTAGAGAGATTCTGGTTAGCACTGAAAAGCCTGTCTCTGCATTTTACAGTATGCAATACTCAAGAGTTCAATAGAATGCTGAAGAAGGATTTTCCGTGGAAACTCTGTTACAGTTTTTTAAATAAAATTACTTGTTTCTCTAAGGCTACTTTCACACTAGCGTTTTATAATTCCGGTATTGAGATCCGTCATAGGGGCTCAATACCGGAATAAAAAGTTTGTTTTGTCCCCATTCATTGTCAATGGGGACAAAACTGAACTGAAGACAACGGAATGCTCCTAAAAGCATGCTGCGGTTTGCTCTCCGGTCCAGGCATCCGCACCAAGACGGATCCGTCATGACCCCCAATGAAAGTCAATGGGGACGTTTGGTGTGCCACAATGGTGAACGGATCCGTCCTTCGTTGACTTTCAATGGAGTTCATTACGGATCCGTCACCTGCACACATACATACATACATACATACATACACGCATACAGACATACATACTTACATGCTCCCGGCAGGTCTCCACAGCGCAGAAAGAGCAGGATGGCGCGCACATAGGACGATTCCACCTGGCGCCCAGCAGAGGGCGCTGTGGGGGATCGTCCTGTGTGCGCGCCATCCTGCTCCTCCTGCGCTGTGGAGACCTGCCGGGAGCATGTAAGTATGTATGTGTATATGTCTGTCTGTGTGTGTGTATGTACTGTGTGACGTGTGGGACCGGAGCGCGGTACCGGCCCCACACATGTCCCTGCAGCAGCACGGATCCAGCAGCACCCTTCACCTGCCGGATCCGTGCTGCCACTAGTGTGAAAGAGGCCTAAAAAGTATTTTACAACTTTATTAACATGACTGTCCCTACACATTTTCTAAGTTAAAATGACAGTTTTACTTTAAAGGGGTTGTTCAAGATTTTGATATTGATGGCCTGTCCTCAGGATAGGTCATCTATCAGATCGGAGGGGGTTAGACTCTAAGCACCCCCAGCGATCAGCTATTTGAAGAGACTGTGGGGCTCAAGTGAGTGCTGCACCTTCTCCCTAGACCTGTGATGTAATGTTTATCAGTCACATGGCCTTGGTGCCCCTCAGTCCCATTCAAGTGAAAGCAGCTGGGCTGCAATACTGAGCAGTGGATGGCACTGTGCTTGGTAAGCTGCAAAGAGGCTGGTGTGCAATGCAGCCTCCTCAAACAGCTGATCAGCGGGGTGATGAATGTTGGACCCTTGCCGTTTTGATATTGATTACCTATCATGAGCATAGGTCATCACTATTAAAAACCCAGAAAACCCCTTTAAAGCTATTAAACACATTGACTAATACTTTGTTCTTATCTGTCTCCAGTGGATTCCGGAGCCATCTGGTTAATGCAGGGATGGTTGTTTGTAAATAATCCATCCTTCTGGAAACCAGCACAGATTCGTGCACTACTTCATGGAGCACCCATTGGTAAAATAATTGTCCTGGACTTGTTTGCAGAGACCTCATCAGTTTACCAGTTAACAGAGTCTTTCTTTGGGCAACCTTTTATTTGGTGCATGCTGCATAACTTTGGTGGCAACCATGGTTTATATGGAAAAGTTGACAGTGTCAACAATGGACCCTTCGAGGCTATGTCATTCAAAAACTCCACCATGGTTGGAACAGGACTTGCCCCAGAAGGTATTGAACAAAATGACATGATATATGAACTGATGAACGAGATTGGTTGGAGATCCAAGCCCCTTAACCTTACCGAGTGGATTTTAAATTATTCCACCAGACGTTATGGACAGAAGAACCCCAATGCTTGGACTGCATGGCAGCTTCTTCTTAGAAGTGTCTACAACTGTACCCAAGATTGGAAGGACCATAATCACAGCCCCTTAGTAAGACGACCTTCTCTCAAGATGAACATAGAAGTCTGCTATAATGAAAGTCAACTCTTTGAAGCTTGGAAATTTATGTATTATGCATCTTCTTCCCTGTCAAACAGTAGCACATTTCTATATGATCTAGTGGATGTTACTAGAGAAGCTGTGCAGCAGTTGGTAACTCACTATTATATAGACATCAAGATGTCTTATGAGAGTGAAGATCTAACAAACCTTATGACTGCAGGTGGTGTTTTGGTTTACGATCTTCTTCCTGAACTTGATAATCTCCTTTCCAGTCAAGCCCAGTTCTTGCTTGGTAGATGGCTGGAAGATGCCAGTAAAATGGCAGTAACTGCACAGGAAGCGGCCCTTTATGACATGAATGCCCGTAACCAGATCACTCTATGGGGTCCTACTGGCAACATTTTGGACTATGCTAACAAGCAATTTGGGGGGCTAGTACAGGATTATTATTCAGAACGCTGGAGTTTATTTGTGTGGTGCCTGGTTGAAAGCCTTAATACAGAAGTACCCTTCCACCAAGAGAAGTTCAATCAGGCTGTATTCAATGTAGAAAAAGCATTCATTTACAATGGCAAGAAATATAGTTCAACTCCCACTGGGGACACAATAGATATTGTTAAAAATATATTTATAAAGTATTATCCAAAAGCAGTAAAGGTAGAAGAAAACATATAATGGACAAAATGCCTTATACTTACAAGAGGTAACACAACAACTTCAAGGAGAAGAAAACGTTCCATTAGAGACTTATATATACATTACAATCATAAAATATGCATAAAATAGCATAAATGTATATACATTTGCTGTATCAGCAGTCCCCTAAAATATAAAAGTTATGCTGTGTAAAAATAATTGCAATATTTCAACTTCTTGTAAAGTACTATTTTTTGTCAATGAAGGTTCTAAACATATGTGAGAATAACAAACATGATGGATATATATTATCAAATAGGAGCAACACTAATGCAATTTGATACAGAATCAAATACAAGCATACATTCCAATTACTGATACACTAAATTAATGTTCCCCAACCGGTGGCTCACAAGATTCCAAGCTATTAGTATTAGTAGTATCATAATATTGATTAAATATTGTACTAGGATCAAAACTATTTCCCTGGCAGCTAATGCTAGGCTAAGAGTCGTGGCTGCCCTATGGGGGAGGGGGGAGGTTAACATGCCACTCTGGCTTGGCAAGGGTATTTAGATAAATGATTGGGCCAGGAAACAGAAACTTTGTTACAGATGTAGTACTTTTATTAGGTTGACCACTCAGGGTAAAACACTATGGTGACAATTGATATTGCTATATAGTGCTGAGCAATATGCAGCATCCAAATAATTCTCCCTTACAGAGCCCAACAAATGCTACCATATAGTTTCTACTTAATATTGCAATTAAATTCCCAAATAACCATCAAACCCTGCTAAATAGTTGTAGGTGTTTTGCTTTGCTGCTGGTTTTATGCCCTTTGTAGAAAATAAGTAACGTAGGCAGTTACCAGTTTGCCACTCTCTAAAACTGTTAGTGGTTACATGCTATAAAAAATATTTAAAGGGGCTTTCATTTCACAGGACATGCCAGGAAGCTTGCTGGGCTATAACCACTAAACTTCATGGTGTCAGATCCCATTTAGCTTTCTCAGTTTACTCATGTGTAGGGAAAGACAAGACCTATGCATATTGCATTGTGCTGCTTATGTTTTTCAGCCTATTTGCCGATTGCTTAGGAAGGGCCACTAACACTGTAAATAATAAAACACTGGCGTGAGTATGGTTTACTTCATAGTTTAATGTTTATTTTATTTTTTGCTTTAAACTTTTTGCTGACTGAAGCCTTTGCCAAAATGGTAGCTACTGTCTGTTTCAACTGCAATGACTTTTTGTAATGTTTATATGATATTTTTTTTTTTATTGTGCTTAAACTAATTTGTTTAGAAAAGTATGATATAAAGTATGATATAAATATGATATATGTATCCATCTCTTACTTTTGTAACTTGGCATGCATATGGGGTTTAGTAAAATCTTTTTGTATTGATAGGGGATATCTGTGTATTTATTTGGTTATTTTTACAATATAAAATAAACCTGTTCTATCTGGGGGACTAATTAGATGAACCCCTTTTAATTACCATTTTAATGACTATAGCAATAAGCTAAATGTCAGTTGAACCCACAGATTTTGGTTGGATTAGCTAACCACCAACATGTACAGTGCCTTGCGAAAGTATTCAGCCCCTTGGAAATTTTCAACCTTTTGCCACATTTCAGGCTTCGAACAAAAAGATATAACATTTTACATTTTTGGTGAAGAATCAACAACAAGTGGGTCACAATTGTGAAGTGAAACGAAATTTATTGGATCATTTAAACTTTTTTGTAATAATAAAACTGAAAAGTGGGGTGTGCAAAATTATTCGGCCCCCTTGCATTAATACTTTGTTGCGCCACCTTTTGCTGCGATTCCAGCTACAAGTCGCTTGGGGTATGTCTCTATCAGTTTTGCACATCTAGAGACTGAAATTCTTGCCCATTCTTCCTTGCAAAATAGCTCGAGCTCTTTGAGGCTGGATGGAGAGTGTTTGTGAACAGCAGTTTTCAGCTCTTTCCACATATTCTCAATTGGATTCAGGTCTGGACTTTGACTTGGCCATTCTAAGACCTGGATACGTTTATTTTTGAACCATTTCATTGTAGATTTTGCTTTATGTTTGGGATCATTGTCTTGTTGGAAGACAAATCTCCATCCTATTCTCAGGTCTTTTGCAGACTCCAACAGGTTTTCATCCAGAATGGTCCTGTATTTGGCTCCATCCATCTTCCCATCAATTTTAACCATCTTCCCTGTCCCTGCTGATGAAAAGCAGGCCCAAACCATGATGCTGCCACCACCATGTTTGACAGTGGGGATGGTGTGTTCAAGGTGATGAGCTGTATTGCTTTTTTACGCCAAACATATCATTTTGCATCGTTTCCAAAAAGTTTGATTTTTTTTTTATTTTTTTATTTTTTTTTATTTTTTTTTTGTTTTTGTTTTCCAAAAAGTTCGATTTTTTTATTTTATTTTTTATTTTTTTTTATTTTTTTTTTTGTTTTTGTTTCATCTGACCAGAGCACCTTCTTCCACATGTTTGGTGTGTCTCCCAAGTGGCTTGTGGCAAACTGTAAACGAGACTTTTTATGGATATCTTTGAAAAATGGCTTTCTTCTTGCCACTCTTCCATAAAGGCCAGATTTGTGAAGTGTTCGACTAATTGTTGTCCTATGGACAGACTCTCCCACCTCAGCTGTAGATCTCTGCAGTTCATCCAGAGTGATCATGGGCCTCTTGGCTGCATCTCTCATCAGTCTTCTCCTTGTTTGAGATGAAAGTTTAGAGGGACGGCCGGGTCTTGGTAGATTTGTAGTGGTCTGATACTCCTTCCATTTCAATATGATCGCTTGCACAGTGCTCCTTGGGATGTTTAAAGCTTGGGAAATCTTTTGGTATCCAAATCCGGCTTTAAACTTCTCCACAACAGTATCACGGACCTGCCTGATGTGTTCCTTGGTCTTCATGATGCAGAACCCTGAGACTATCACAGAGCGGGTGCATTTATACAGAGACTTGATTACACACAGGTGGATTCTATTTATCTTCATCAGTCATTTAGGACAACATTGGATCATTCAGAGATCCTCAATGAACTTCTGGAGTGAGTTTTCTGAACTGAAAGTAAATGAGCCGAATAATTTTGCATGCCCCACTTTTCAGTTTTATTATTACAAAAAAAGTTTAAATGATCCAATAAATTTAGTTCCACTTCACAATTGTGACACACTTGTTGTTGATTATTCACCAAAAATTTAAAATGTTATCTTTTTGTTTGAAGCCTGAAATGTGGCAAAAGGTTGAAAAGTTCCAGGAGGCCGAATACTTTCACAAGGCACTGTAGATGGATCGGGATGTTGGATTTCAATAAGCTTGATCCTTTAGGCTACCTGTACGCATTGAGTATTATGTGCATTTTTTCTGCTTGGATTTTCGCGCAGAAAAAACACAGCCCAATGGAGTACCAGCAAACTAAATGCTATCTGGCAAATCTCATCTACATTTTGCATATATATTCCGTGTGAATTTTGAAATCTGCAGCCTTTTAATTGATTCTGCAGATTTTTATCTGGATCTTGCATCTGTGTGGAAATTCTGTTTCAAACCTTGCACTGTATGCATGTACCCTAAGGCCACTTGCCCGCAACGCAGATGATCGCACATACAATTTGTGTGGATTTATGTGCGTTTCTGCAACATATCTGCACCAAAATCTGCCATTTCTAATTGCAGATTTTGGTGTGGATTAGTTTTGCCGCAGATCTCACCACTCTTTGGAAAAGATTAAAATCCACAGCTTAAGCAACAAACATAATTAACATGCTGAGGATTTAGAAATTTCCACATGGAAACAGCCCACAAAGTATAAATGAGATTTGTGTAATCTCATACACTTTGCTGGTACTGTACAAAGCTGTGTTTTTACTACATGGGAATCTGTGCTGAGAAAATGTGTGTATTCCTCAACATGTGTAGGTGGCCCAAGGGTTCTTCATACGCCAGATTTTGTTGCAGAGAATTTCTGTGCCTAAAAATCGGTTCCATTCATTTGAATGGGGTTGCTTGGTGGGAAGCACATAGATTTCTGCAAGCTTCATTTGGATGAATGGAACTGATTTTCTGCATCAAAATCTACCAAGTAAGAAGGCACCCTTATTCCCTCGGGAGATTAGCTGCTGCAAGTGGAGACCTTATTATAAAGAAAGTTTGCTTGACAATTTTTTTTTCAGCTAGATGGCAAAGGCCATCTTAATGAGTACATACACTACAAAAATAAGTTATCAATATAAAAATTGATAAGTCATAGCAACAAACTAAACGTTTTGATTAGAGATGAGCGAATTTTTCAAAAATTCAATTCAATTTTCTGAAATGATTCAATCCGAATAAATTTGTGGTGAATCGTGTTAAAAAAACGGCTTCTTCCTGGCTGGAAAGAGCCTGTATAGTGGTGTAGAACACTGTGCCTTGCAGTAGCAAGCATAGGGAGTCTGCTGTGGTAGTGAAACAATACGGTTAGTCAGTATGACATGCAGATGACAGGCATCACTCTTAGAATTGCTGCACGCTTAACTTGTTTGGGCAGTTATGAGGCCAAAACTGACCAGTTCTCACAGGTCAATGTTAGCACCATCTATAAAGAACCGTGCAGAGGCCCAAGGTCCTACTATAGCGCAAAAGAGCACACTCCTTTTACACCAATTCACTGATTCCACATAAATTTCTACAAAACCTGTTCTATTAAACGCTTACACAAGCAGAGCCCCCACCCCCCCCACCCCACCGACAGTGTGGAGTGTGCAGTGGCAGCAGCATCAGGAGACCACAGAGTGGCACTGCGACAGTGTGTAGGTGGCAGTGGCATGAGGAGACCACAGAGTGGCACGACGACAGTGTGGAGGCGGCAGTAGCATCAGGAGATCACAGAGTGGCACAACGATAGTGTGGAGGCGGCAGTAGCATCAGGAAACCAGAGTGGCACGACGACTGTGTGTAGGCGGCAGTAGCATCAGGAGCAGCATACAAAGTGGCACAACAACAGTGTAGAGGTGGCAGCAGACTACAGAGTGGCATGACGACTGTGTAGGCGGCAGTAGCATCAAGAGCAGTATACAGAATGGCACAACAACGGTGTAAAGGTGGCAGCAGCTGTAGCATCACGAGTGTGTAGGCGGCAGTAGCATCAGGAGACCAGAGTGGCACAACGACAGTGTGGAGGTGGCAGCAGCAGACTACAGAGTGGCACAACGACAGTGTGTAGGCAGCAGTAGCATCAGGAGCAGCATACAGAGTGGCATGACGACAGTGTAGAAGTGGCAGCAGCTGTAGCATCAGGAGATGAGAGTGGTACGATGACAGTGTGGAGGTAGCAGTGGCAGCAGACTACAGGGTGGCACGACAACATTGTGTAGGCAGCAGTATCATCAGGAGACCACAGAGTGCCACAACAACAGTGTGGAGGTAGCAGTAGCATCAGGAGACACAGAGTGGCACGGCGACAGTGTGGAGGTGGCAGTAGTATCAGAAACCAGAGTGGCACAACGACAGTGTTGTGGTGGCAGTGGCAGCAGACTACAGAGTGGCACGACGACAGTGTGTAGGCAGCAGTAGCATCAGGAGACCACAGAGTGGCACAACGACATTGTGGAGGCAGGAGCATCAGGAGACCACAGAGTGGCACGACAACAGTGTGGAGGCAGCAGTAGCAGCAGGAGACCACAGAGTGGCATGACGACAGTGTGGAGGCAGCAGTAGCAGCAGGAGACCACAGAGTGGCACGACAACCATGTAGAGGTGGAAGTAGCAGCATCAGGAAGCCATAGAGTGGCACGATGACATAGTGTGGAAGTGGCAGCAGCAGTAGCAGCATCATTAGGAGGTCACAGAATGGCACGACGACAGAGTGTGGAAGTGGCGGCAGTAGCAGCATCATCAGGAGGTCATGAAGTGGCACAATGACAGAGTGTAGAAGTGGTGGGAGCATCATCATCAGGAGGTCACAGAGTGACACGACGATAGAATGTGGAAGTGGCGGCAGTAGCAGCATCATCAGGAGGTCATGAAGTGGCACAATGACAGAGTGTGGAAGTGGTGGGAGCATCATCATCAGGAGGTCACAGAGTGACACGACGATAGAATGTGGAAGTGGCGGCAGTAGCAGCATCTGGAACCACAGAGTGGCGCAACAACATTGTGGTCTCCTGATGCTACTGCTGCTGCCTCCACAATGTTGTTGCGCCACTCTGTGGTCTCCTGATGCTAGTGCTGCTGCCTCCACAATGTCGTTGCACCACTCTGTGGTCTCCTGATGCTACTGCTGCTGCCTCCACAGAGTGGTGCAACGACATTGTGGAGGCAGCAGCACTAGCATCAGGAGACCACAGAGTGGCGCAACATTGTGGAGGCAGCATCAGCAGACTACAGAGTGGTACAACAACAGTGTGCAGGCAGCACTAGAAGCAGCAGACTAGAGAGTGGTGCAACAACCGTGTGCAGGCAGCACCAGCAGCAGACTACAGAGTGGTACAACGACATTGTGGAGGCAGTAGCATCAGGAGACCACAGAGTAGCGCGACGACATTGTGGAGGCAGCACCAACAGCATCAGCAGACTACAGAGTGGTACGACGACAGTGTGCAGGCAGCACTAGCAGCAGACTACAGAGTGGCGCGACAACAGTGTGCAGGCAGCACACTAGAGAGTGGTACGACGACATTGTGGAGGCAGCAGCAGTAGCATCAGGAGACCACTGAGTGGCACAACGACATTATGGAGGCAGCAGCAGACTACAGAGTGGCATGACGACCGTGTGGGGAGATGGGTGGCAATAACACTACCCACTGATGATGGTGGGTGTAAGAAGGAGCACTTGGCATCAGATGTGTGGCATCAGGCGGGTGGCAGCATCAGAATATTTGTTGAGGCAGGTAGCCAGAAGAAACAGGTTCTCTAGTCAAGACAGCATGGATGACCTAATCTGATGCATCAGACGTTGGTGGGTGGAAACCCTGGCTGATCCACGCCTGATTTATCATGACAAAGGTCAGTCTCTCCACATTTTGGGTGGACAGGCGAGTTCTCCTTGGGGTAACTATGGCCCCCGCCACACTAAACACCCGCTCTGATGCCACACTACTGGCAGGGCAGCTTTTCCAGAGCAAACTCGGCCAGTTGTGGCCACAAATCTAGTTTGGCTGCCCAGTAGTCCAGTGGATCTTTAATGATGGGTGGCAGGGTGCTGTCCAACTTTGCCACTACCTGGTGGTTCAGGTCCTCCTCCAGGTCTAGTTGATGCTGCTGGTGAGTAGTTTCTTCACTATGCGGGTGAAGAAAGCTGCTCATCAGGGACTCTAGACTCAGGCTGTTGCTGATGGAGCTGGTATTGCTTCTGTCACCCCCCCAGAAGCCATGGCAGTGGAACGTGAGCACAGAGGGCCCCCACGGTCAGACCTGCGAGAGGATGGCCGATGGCGCAGATAGGCAACGGCCAACTGACTACAAAAGATGTCTCTATAGTAGTTCAGTTTGTCCTCCCTCTCGGCGGGTGTAAAAAAAAAAAAGGACCCATTTTGGACTGGTAGCGAAATAAAACATTTTTTTGCCACTACTACACGGTACAAATGGCTATAATTTTGCCACTACACCACACAACGGCTAATACGTTTTTTTCCAGCACTAATAAATGACAGAAGGTTTGACAAGATTTAACTTCGGCGCTATACGCCAAATAAAACTTTTTTTTGGCACTAATACACGGTAAAAAAAGGGCTATAATTTTCCCACTTCACCACACAACAGCTAATAAGCCCTTTCTGTTTTCCAACACTAAAACAGCAAAAAAGGGCTTTACTAAATGTAACTACAGCACACAAGGGTTAATAAGACCCCAATAACTGGAATTACAGAGGTATGATCTATTGCAAACCTGAAATGAGGAGCTGCATCATGGCAATTTTGAACTCCAGTCACTGCACCAAGGTGTAATACGATTTTTCCTATTACCCTGTTTCTAAACACCCCTATTGAACCCTGTTCTGCTTTAATACATCCCTCCCTATCCTTTCCCTACACTTCTATTGAGCAATATATACGTTTGATGAGTTTTTCTACCACTTTCCCTAGCACCTGCAAACGTCTCTCCCTGCACTAAGTTCGCTGGAGAATGGCAGAATCCAAGATGGCTAAGGCTATTTATAGGGCTGTGACATCACAGGGCTGATTGGCTACATGCATGGCATTGTGGGTGATCCCTCCTTCTCACAGTTTATTGCTCCATGTCCTTAAACACGCTCAGCAGCCATTTTAGGGGAAAAAAATGCGATTTGTTACTACGAATCGTCAGGAAATTCGGATTTGGTGCGAACTAATTAAATCCTGAAATTCGGATTGAATTCCACTTCGATTCGCTCATCTCTAGTTTTGATCATTGGGGATCTGAGTGCTGAAACCCCTTCTGATTAAATAAGAAGTGCTCAACTGAGCGTTGTTTCTCCTCTGCTGAAGACAAGCTCAGGGTTCTGCCAAATGTTTCAAATATTCTGCGTTTTGAGTGCGGCAAAAAACAAAACATGCAGTTTTTGCAACAACATTCCTGTGTTTATGCTGCATTTTTTTCCCAGCAAAGGTAAAAAAGCAAATCGCAAACACCAAAAGTGAAATACATTAATTACAAAATTGTGTTACATTAATGTAATTTAAGTCTGCCATGTCTTTTCTCTTTGCTGGAAGAAAAAGCAGAATGAACACAGGTATGTTGTTGGAAAAGCCACATATGGTTTTTTGATGCACCCAAAATGCTGCAGAGCTGTGACATAAATAAACCACAACCAGCTATATGGTTTGCCATAGAAGAAGTAATGAAAATATATCTTAGAAATGTGTCAACGATTAAGACAAATATTTATTATTAACGTGTAATGTGTGCTGCACAAAAACAGCTTCATTCAGGTGGTTTCCATGTCAAAATACATGTTGCTCTTCTGTATTAGGATTTTTTAGATGCAAGAATGGAACGTTGTAATCATTAATAATCCCCCAAATATATTTACTTTACATACAGTGTATTCGGAAAGTCTTTAAGACCCTTTAGTTTTATCACATTTTATGTTGCAATTTTTTTGCTAAAATAAAAAAAGTTTACATGATTCTGCATTCAATACCCAATAATGACAAAGTTAAAACAGAATTTTCAACATCTTTGCTAATTTATTGAAAAGGAAAAACAATATTGCATGGACAACTATTCAGACTCTTTACTCAGTATTTAGTTGTAGCACCTTTGCCAGCAATTACAGCCTCCAGTCTCCTTCTGTATGATGCCACAAGGTTTGCACACCTGGACATGGGGATTTACTGCCATTTTTCTCTCTAGATCTTCTCAAGCTCTGTCAGGTTGGATTAGGACCATTGGTGGACAGCCATTTTCTGGTCTCTCCAGAGAGATTTCATTGGGTTCAAATCAGGGCTCTGACTGGGCCAATCAAGAACCTTCCGAGAGTTGTCCCTAAGCAACTCCTTAGAATTAAGGCCAAAAAGTTCAATCTTGGTTTCAGCAGACCAGAGGATTTAGTTTCTCACAGTCCAAGTAACATAGTAACATAGTAACATAAGATATAAGGCCAAAAAAAGATATCTGTCCATCCAATTCGGCCTGTTATCCTACAAGTTGATTCAGAGGAAGGCAAAAAACCCCTGTGAGGTAGAAGCCAATTTTCCCCACTTTAGGGGAAAAAATTCCTTCCCGACTCCAATCAGGCAATCAGAATAAGTCCCTGGATCAAGGACCCATCTCTAGTAACTATAACCTGTAATATTATTACCCTCCAGAAATACATCCAGGCCCCTCCTGAACTCTTTTAGTAAACTTACCATCACCACTTCCTCAGGCAGAGAGTTCCATAGTCTCACTGTTCTTACTGTAAAGAATCCTCTTCTATGTTTGTGTACCAACCTTCTTTCCTCCAGACGCAGAGGATGTCCCCTCGTCACAGTCCTGGGGATAGATCATGGGAGAGATCTCTATACTGACCCCCGATATATTTATACATAGTTATTAGACCTCCCCTCAGTCGTCTTTTTTTCTAAAGTAAATAACCCTAATTTTGATAATCTTTCTGGGTACTATAGTCCACTGCACTGATGGTTGACCTTCTGGAAGTTTTTTCACATCTGAACACAGGATCATTAGAACTCAGCTAGAGAGACCATTGGGTTCTTGGCAGGGGCTGGCTGGCAAATTTTGGCCTGGGGGGCAAGCACACAGCACTGGCCCATGTGTAGCGCAGCCCACCCTTAACCTGTTTAACTCCTCCTACCATAAAGGCGGTATAGGTAAAAGGGCTTTAAATCGTTAAAAGGTGGCAGCTGGTTGTGTTTTCATGTTGGTTCTCAGATACAGGACATGGCTGAGTCTATAGCAACAGCTTGATCATCAGAGGGACCAGATTTACCAACTCCTGAGCTGAAGAGACTCCATTGACTATAATGGGGTCTGCTCAGGATACTGCTCCTTTACCGGACAAAAAGGTCTTACATGCAGAACTTTTATGTCCGGTCTTTTTAACAGAATCTGTGACCCAAACGCAAATGTGAATGGATAGTATTAGACGTATAGCATCAGATGTATGTTTAACACACAAATACAGAGCAAGAACCAAGATCACTACATACACACAGCACCAGAACCAAGTTCACTGCATGAATACAGCACCAGAACCAAGTTCACTGCATGAATACAGCACCAGAACCAAGTTCACTGCATGAATACAGCACCAGAACCAAGTTCACTGCATGAATACAGCACCAGAACAGAGTTCACTGCATGAATACAGCACCACAACCAAGTTCACTGCATGAATACAGCACCAGAACCAGGCCCATATGTCAAATACAGCAACAAAATCAACAAGAAATATAGCACCAGAACAAAACATATAAGTCAAATACAGCACCAGAACCAAGTTCTCTACATAAATACAGCACCAGAACCAACTTCTCTACATAAATACAGCGCCAGAACCAAGTTCTCTACATAAATACAGCACCAGAACCAACTTCTCTACATAAATACAGCACCAGAACCAACTTCTCTACATAAATACAGCGCCAGAACCAAGTTCTCTACATAAATACAGCGCCAGAACCAAGTTCTCTACATAAATACAGCGCCAGAACCAAGTTCTCTACATAAATACAGCACAAGAACCAAGTTTTCTACATAAATACAGCACCAGAACCAATCTCATAACAAATACAGCATCAGAACCAAATTCTCTACATAAATACATCACCAGAACCAAGTTCTCTACAGAAATACATCACCAGAACCAAGTTCTCTACATAAATGCATCACCAGAACCAAGTTCTCTACATAAATGCATCACCAGAACCAAGTTCTCTACATAAATACAGCACCAGAACCAAGTTCTCTACATAAAGACAGCACCAGAACCAAGTTCTCTACATAAAGACAGCACCAGAACCAAGTTCTCTACATAAAGACAGCACCAGATTTAGACCAGCATCAGGTCGGCTCTCGCCATATGACCTTGTACGGTGTGAAACTACAGTTCCCAATATGGCCTGAACAAGTGTAAAGGGATACTAGGAGTTGTTGTTGCACAAAACAGCATGCTACCACCTATCATCAGCTGTAGATCATCCAGGTGACTACAACACTCATCATACACAGTCAGTAGCAGAATCATCATTTCCATTTAGTGACTTACAGGTGACGTCTCCTCCTGAGTTCTTCCCCATCTGGTTCAGGCCACCATGATGACTTCTCCCATCCACAATTCAGCTCTGCAGATTTTGCCGAGAAGATGTCTTCAGCTTCACGCTTTACCAACACATTGGCACCCTGCATACTGACACAAACTCATCTTAGTGCAAATGCTGTGCCCTGAATATAACAGCAGCATTAGTGCTACCCACAGGGCCCCCAATAGTAGTGCCACATACTCAGTGCCCTCTGTATATAATGCCATATACTCTGTGACCTCTGTATATAGTGCCACATCCTCTGTGCCCCCTGTATATAGTGCCACATACTCTGTGACCTCTGTATATGGTGCCACATACTCTGTGACCTCTGTATATGGTGCCACATACCCTGAGCCTATGTATATGGTGCCACATACCCTGAGCCTATGTATATGGTGCCACATACCCTGAGCCCTATGTATATAGTGCCACATACAGTGTGCCCTCTGTATACAGTGCCATATGCCCTCTGTGTATAGTGCCACATGCTCTGTGCCCTCTGTTTATATTGCCACACACAGTGCACCTAATGCTAGTGCCACATGCTTGGTGCCTCTTATAAAAAGTGCCTCTTATATGTACCCCCTTTATGTATTGTGCCTCTTATATGTGCCCATTTGTGTATAGTGATATGTGAGGTACGAGGTATAACAGATGCAGTGTGTTCAGATATAAAATATATACAGAAGTGTACTGATATGTGAGGTACGAGGTATAATAGATGCAGTGTGTACAGATATATAGTATATACAGCAGTGTACTGATAATTGAGGTATGAGGTATAATAGATGCAGTGTGTACAGATATATAGTATATACAGCAGTGTACTAATATGTGAGGTACGAGGTATAAATTACACCTCGTATCTCACATGAGTACACTGCTTTGTATACTATATACCTGTACACACTGCATGTGTTATACCTCGTACCTCACATATCAGTACACTGCTGTATATACTATATATCTGAACACACTACATCTATTATACCTCATATCTCACATATCAGTACACTACTGTATATACTATATATCTGTAGACACTCTGCATCCATTATACCTTGTAACTGACGTATCAGTACACTGCTGTATATACTATATACGTTTATCCACTGAATCTATTATACCTCGTACCTCACATATCAGTACACTGCTGTATGTACTATATATCTGTACATACTGCATTTATTATTAGAGATGAGCGAGTAGTGAAATATTCGAAAGTTCGAAATTCGATTCGAATAGACTGCGAAATTCGACTATTCGACCGGATATCGAATCCCATTAAAGTCTATGGGAAAAAAATGCTCGCCACTTGGAAATCTCAATTCGACCACTTGGAGGTCACCAAGTCCACCCTGGAACCTCAGAAAAGGATGCCAACACTGCTGGAATGCAACTGGGACAGCAGGGGAAGCATGTCTGGGTGCATATAACGCGCCCAAGTCGCACTATTACGCCACTATCACAGCCTCTCAACAATACACTCCAAACACAATCTAACCTCTCTGTAAAGTGAGACCATACAAGGAAACCTTCTTTCCTCTACATTGCCATGGACCCCAAGCCAAACTAGACAAAAAAGAAGATAAAATTCTGCACCCCTTAAAATCACGTTGCCTATGACAACCACAGATGGCATAAGCAAAGGGGAAAGCAAATAGACCCCACCCCTAATTGTCATTGTGTGTGTGTGTGAGATGTGGTCAGACATGTCTTCTTTAAAATGTAAAAACAACTCAAACACATGCAGAAGCCTTAAAATGCCCAAATTGTTGGCGCTTGAGATGTCAGTCACCCGACCTGGCCCAGTGTCATGTCTAGCAGGTAAAGCAGTGGGGATGTTGAGGGATGCGTAGGACCGCAAAAGGCAGGAAGAGGCCGTGGGCTGGCCAGAGGCTCATGGAAAATTTTGTGGCGGCCCAAGAGGTGACACCTCTTAAAAATTATGTGGAGGCCCAAGAGGTGAGACCTCTTAAAAATTATGTGGAGGCCCAAGAGGTGAGACCTGTTAAACATTTTGTGGAGGCCCAAGAGGTGAGACGTATTAAAAATTATGTGGAGGCCCAAGAGGGGAGACCCGTTAAAAATTATGTGGAGGCCCAAGAGGTGAGACCTCTTAAAAATTATGTGGAGGCCCAAGAGGTGAGACCTCTTAAAAATTATGTGGAGGCCCAAGAGGTGAGACCTCTTAAAAATTATGTGGAGGCCCAAGAGGTGAGACCTGTTAAAGATTTTGTGGAGGCCCAAGAGGTGAGACGTATTAAAAATTATGTGGAGGCCCAAGAGGGGAGACCTGTTAAAGATTTTGTGGAGGCCCAAGAGGTGAGACCTCTTAAAAATTATGTGGAGGCCCAAGAGGTGAGACCTCTTAAAAATTATGTGGAGGCCCAAGAGGTGAGACCTCTTAAACATTTTGTGGAGGCCCAAGAGGTGAGACCTTGATAAAATTATGTGGAGGCCCAAGAGGTGAGACCTGTTAAAGATTTTGTGGAGGCCCAAGAGGTGAGCCATAAATATAAAAATTTTTCTGATTTACGGACCAATTCTACGGCGGTTAAGGAGGAGGAGGAGGAGGTGGAGGAGGAAATGGCACTTCATACACATGGCACTTCACTTTTGGCTGCTTTCCACTGTTGGAGAAGCAAAGTCCGGGTCAATCCACTTGCTGTTCATTTTGATTAGCGTCAGCCTGTCGGCACTGTCGGTTGACAGGCGGCTGCGCTTATCGGTGATAATGCCCCCGGCAGCGCGGAACACCCTTTCTGATAGCACGCTGGCGGCAGGGCAGGCAAGCACCTCCAAGGCGTACAGGGACAGTTCCAGCCACGTGTCCAACTTGGATTGCGAAGACCCAGTACAGTTTGTTCTCCACTATCCGGACAACACGTGTGTCCCGGGAAAAGCAGCCCAGCATGAAGTCAGCCATGTGTGCCAGACTCTGAATAGGTATGACGTCACTGCCCCCACCAGAAGGATCACTTGCCATTTCCTCCTCTTCCTCTTCCGCCTCCTCTCCGCCCCATCCGCGCTGAACCAATGGGACGCGCACAGCCTGACTGCTACCCTCGCCGCCAGCATCCTCCTCCTCTTCCACAGCCACCTCCACGTCGTCCTCCTCCTCCTCATCCTCCTCCTCCTGCAACTGCCACCGTGAAGCAGACAAAAGCGTGGTCTGACTGTGTAGCTCCGTTGCGTCTCCTCCTGCCCCCGTCTCCTCTGTGTGCAATGCGTTCTCCCTTATTGCGATGAGGGATTCTTTAAGGACGCATAGGAGCGGGATGGTTACGCTCGGCCCTGCTGGCTGTGGCCTCACTTCTCTGTCTGAACTGTCCTCTGCCTGTGGACATCCCTCTGCCTGTGGACATCCCTCTGCCTGTGGACATCCCTCTGCCTGTGGACATCCCTCTGCCTGTGGACATGCCTCTGCCTGTGGACATCCCTCTGCCTGTGGACATCCCTCTGCCTGTGGACATCCCTCTGCCTCTTGCTGCCTTTTTCGGTGCTGCGCAGACCACCACCTCTCCACTGCTTTCCTCGCTGGACATCACCCTGGACCGGGTCAGTATCGGACAGTACAAAGCGGTGGTACATTTCATACTCCAGCCGTGGCCTGTTTTCATTCTCCCAATGCCTTGAGACATGTACTGAATGTAAATGAAGGTGTTGTAATCGCGTCTCTCTGTGACAATAGCTCGATACTATCAACTGCCAATTTTATTTTTAACTTTTTTTTTTTTTTAGCGAACAGTTTTTTTCAACTTACTGATGTTTTCCAGTCTCTGTTTGGAAACTTTCTATGACTTTTTTCGTACTGGGTGCATTTGGTATAAATATGCAGAGAGTTATTTATGGTTTAATCGCAGAACGATGCAAAGGGAAAGCGTCGTCTAAAGGAGAATCATTTACCTCAGATAATTCAACCAGCAACTATGGCCCCCAACAGCATTTCCGCGCCCCCGTCCTCGTCCACGTCCTATTCCGCTAGCCCCCCTCCGCATTTTATTTTTTTTTGGTTACAATATTTTGCCTTCACAGCCGTGAAATAATTTTGCAAGAGAACGCACAGTACAGTTGCCAATTATAAGGCCTAATATTTTAGAGTTCAAGGTACACAGCCGTGTACTAACTTTTCAGACGGTGGGTATTAACACCAGGTATTTAAAGAATTTTGCAAGAGAACGCACAGTACAGTTGCCAATTATAAGGCCTAATATTTTATAGTATAATTATGTGGATGCCCAAGAGGTGAGACCTGTTAAACATTTTGTGGAGGCCCAAGAGGTGAGCCATAAATATATACATTTTTCTTATTTACGGAGCAATTCTACGGCGGTTAAGGAGGAGGAGGAGGAGGAGGTGGAGGAGGAAATGGCACTTCATACAGATGGCACTTCACTTTTGGCTGCTTTCCACTGTTAACCTCTTAAACCTTTTGTGGAGGCCCAAAAGGTGAGACCTGTTAAAAATTATGTGGAGGCCCAAGAGGTGAGACCTGTTAAACATTTTGTGGAGGCCCAAGAGGTGAGACCTGTTAAACATTTTGTGGAGACCCAAGAGGTGAGACCCGTTAAAAATTATGTGGAGGCCCAATAGGTGAGACCTGTTAAACATTTTGTGGAGACCCAAGAGGTGAGACCCGTTAAAAATTATGTGGAGGCCCAATAGGTGAGACCTGTTAAACATTTTGTGGAGACCCAAGAGGCGAGACCCGTTAAAAATTATGTGGAGGCCCAATAGGTGAGACCTGTTAAACATTTTGTGGAGACCCAAGAGGTGAGACCCGTTAAAAATTATGTGGAGGCCCAAGAGGTGAGACCTGTTAAACATTTTGTGGAGGCCCAAGAGGTGAGCCATAAATATATACATTTTTCTTATTTACGGAGCAATTCTACGGCGGTTAAGGAGGAGGAGGAGGAGGAGGTGGAGGAGGAAATGGCACTTCATACAGATGGCACTTCACTTTTGGCTGCTTTCCACTGTTAACCTCTTAAACCTTTTGTGGAGGCCCAAAAGGTGAGACCTGTTAAAAATTATGTGGAGGCCCAAGAGGTGAGACCTGTTAAACATTTTGTGGAGGCCCAAGAGGTGAGACCTGTTAAACATTTTGTGGAGACCCAAGAGGTGAGACCCGTTAAAAATTATGTGGAGGCCCAATAGGTGAGACCTGTTAAACATTTTGTGGAGACCCAAGAGGTGAGACCCGTTAAAAATTATGTGGAGGCCCAATAGGTGAGACCTGTTAAACATTTTGTGGAGACCCAAGAGGTGAGACCCGTTAAAAATTATGTGGAGGCCCAATAGGTGAGACCTGTTAAACATTTTGTGGAGACCCAAGAGGTGAGCCATAAATATATACATTTTTCTTATTTACGGAGCAATTCTACGGCGGTTAAGGAGGAGGAGGAGGAGGAGGTGGAGGAGGAAATGGCACTTCATACAGATGGCACTTCACTTTTGGCTGCTTTCCACTGTTAACCTCTTAAACCTTTTGTGGAGGCCCAAAAGGTGAGACCTGTTAAAAATTATGTGGAGGCCCAAGAGGTGAGACCTGTTAAACATTTTGTGGAGGCCCAAGAGGTGAGACCTGTTAAACATTTTGTGGAGACCCAAGAGGTGAGACCCGTTAAAAATTATGTGGAGGCCCAATAGGTGAGACCTGTTAAACATTTTGTGGAGACCCAAGAGGTGAGACCCGTTAAAAATTATGTGGAGGCCCAATAGGTGAGACCTGTTAAACATTTTGTGGAGACCCAAGAGGTGAGACCCGTTAAAAATTATGTGGAGGCCCAAGAGGTGAGACCTGTTAAACATTTTGTGGAGGCCCAAGAGGTGAGACCTGTTAAAAATTATGTGGAGGCCCAAGAGGTGAGACCTGTTAAACATTTTGTGGAGGCCCAAGAGGTGAGACCTGTTAAACATTTTGTGGAGGCCCAAGAGGTGAGACCTGTTAAACATTTTGTGGAGGCCCAAGAGGTGAGACCTGTTAAAAATTATGAGGAGGCCCAAGAGGTGAGACCTCTTAAAAATTATTTTGAGGCCCAAGAGGTGAGACCGGTTAAAAATTATGAGTAGGCCCAAGAGGTGAGACCTGTTAAAAATTATGAGGAGGCCCAAGAGGTGAGACCTCTTAAACATTTTGTGGGGGCCCAAGAGGTTGAAACCTCTTAAACATTTTGTGCAGGCCCAAGAGGTGAGACCGGTTAAAAATTATGTTGAGGCCCAAGAGGTGAGACCGGTTAAAAATTATGTTGAGGCCCAAGAGGTGAGACCGGTTAAAAATTATGTTGAGGCCCAAGAGGTGAGACCGGTTAAAAATTATGAGTAGGCCCAAGAGGTGAGACCTCTTAAACATTTTGTGGAGGCCCAAGAGGTGAGCCATAGACATATACATTTTTCTTATTTACGGAGCAATTCTACGGCGGTAAAGGAGGAGGAGGAGGAGGAGGTGGAGGAGGAAATGGCACTTCATACAGATGGCACTTCACTTTTGGCTGCTTTCCACGGTTGGAGAAGCAAAGTCCGGGTCAATCCACTTGCTGTTCATTTTGATTAGCGTCAGCCTGTCGGCACTGTCGGTTGACAGGCGGCTGCGCTTATCGGTTATAATGCCCCCGGCTGCGCTGAACACCCTTTCTGATAGCACGCTGGCGGCAGGGCAGGCAAGCACCTCCAAGGCGTACAGGGACAGTTCCAGCCACGTGTCCAACTTGGAGACCCAGTAAGTGTAGGACGCCGAGGGATCGGGGAGGACAGGGTTACGGTCTGCCAGGTACTCCCGCAACATCCGCCGATACTTGTCCCTCCTGCTGATAGCGGGCCCCGCAGTGATGGAAGTTGCACGAGGGGGTGCCATGAACGTGTCCCACACCTTGGAGAGTGTTCCCCTGGTGGCTGTGGGCCTGATGGATGTTGTGGGACTCTGGGAGACCCTCTCCTCTCTGCCGCCAGCGATGGTGGGTGGGAAAATCTCCATCATGTTCTGCACGAGTTCCCTCTGGTATTCCAGCAATCGATTCGTCCTCTCCTCTACCGGAATAAAAGAGGAGACGTTATCTTTATACCGGGGGTCCAGGAGTGCGAAGACCCAGTACAGTTTGTTCTCCACTATCCGGACAACACGTGTGTCCCGGGAAAAGCAGCCCAGCATGAAGTCAGCCATGTGTGCCAGACTCTGAATAGGCATGACCTCACTGCCCCCACCAGAAGGATCACTTGCCATTTCCTCCTCTTCCTCTTCCGCCTCCTCTCCGCCCCATCCGCGCTGAACCAATGGGACGCACACAGCCTGACTGCTACCCTCGCCGCCAGCATCCTCCTCCTCTTCCACAGCCACCTCCACGTCGTCCTCCTCCTCATCCTCCTCCTCCTGCAACTGCCACCGTGAAGCAGACAAAAGTGTGGTCTGACTGTGTAGCTCCGTTGCGTCTCCTCCTACCCCCGTCTCCTCTGCGTGCAATGCGTTCTCCCTTATTGCGATGAGCGATTCTTTAAGGACGCCTAGGAGCGGAATGGTTACGCTCACTATAGCGTCCTCGCTGCTGACCTTCTTGGTGGACTCCTCAAAGATACGCAGTACATCGCATATGTCTGCCATCCATGGCCACTCGTGGTTGGCAAACTGAGGGAGCTGAGTTGGAGGCACGCGTGGATTATTAATCTGGTACTCCATCAATGCTCTCTGCTGCTCACACACCCTGGCCAACATGGAATAGGTGGAATTCCAGCGAGTCGGCAGGTCGCACAACAGCCGATGTTGAGGCAAATGGAGGCGTTGCTGGAGTTTTTTTAAGCTAGCAGCAGCTACAGTTGACTTCCGAAAGTGAGCGCACAAGCGCCGCACTTTCACCAGTAGCTCTGCCAGGTTGGGGTAAGTCTTCAGAAATTTTTGGACTACCAGATTAAAAACGTGGGCCAGGCATGGTACGTGATTGAGTTCGGCAAGCTCCAGAGCCGCCACCAGGTTACGGCCGTTATCGCACACGACCATGCCTGGTCCTAGCTGCAGCGGCGACAGCCACATCTCCGTCTGCTGCAATATGGCGTCCCTCACCTCTGGGGCGCTGTGCTTCCTGTCGCCCAAGCTGATGAGCTTTAGCACCGCCTGCTGACGTCTCCCCGCGCCAGTGCTGCAACGCTTCCAGCTAGCGGCTGAGGGAGATGTTAAGGCACAGGAGGAGGAGGAGGAGGAGGAGGATGGGGGGTTTATCAGAACCCATGCTGGCAATCTTGGGCGGGGGTGGTAGGTAGGCCGTCTCTGTTTGCGACCCCGTCCCCGCCTCCACTACATTCACCCAGTGTGCCGTCAGAGAAATGTATCGTCCCTGGCCGCAAGCGCTTGTCCATGAGTCGGTGGTCAAGTGGACCTTTGCGCTGACTGCGTACCTCAGGGCCCGCCTGATGTTACGCGACACGTGCTGGTGCAGGGCGGGGACGGCACTCCGGGAAAAGTAGTGGCGGCTAGGGACGGAATAGCGAGGTGCGGCAGCCGCCATCAGGTCGCGGAAGGCCTGCGTCTCCACAAGCCTAAACGGCAACATCTCCAGGGCCAGCAGTTTGGAGATGTGGCAGTTTAAGGCTTGGGCTTGGGGGTGACTCGAGGCGTACTTCCGCCTGCGGTCGAACGCCTGCGAGATGGACAGTTGTTGGGACGAGGAGTGTGAAGGTGCAGGCGAAGAGGCGGGGGAAGGGGCGGGGGAAGGGGAGGCTGAAGGAGAAGGCCCCAAAGTAGCAGAGGCAGAGGCAGATGTGGAGGTGTCCTGGCTGGAGGTCTGGACCGCAGTGGCAGCACACAACAAAGGGGAAGAGGCAGTGGCAGCAAGACCGGGCGCAGTTTGTATTGCGTTTGCTCTCTCCCACTCAGCCCAGTGCTTGAATTCCAAGTGACGCCGCATGCCTGAGGTGGTCAGATTGCTCTTCTCAGAGCCCCTACTCAGTTTTGAGTGGCAGAGTGTGCAAACCGCGCTCAGTTTGTCATCCGCACAAACATTAAAATATCTCCACACCACAGAAGTACGAGGCCTCGATGGGGGAGCTTCGCGCGACTGGCCGCTGGCGGGAACAGCTTCGGCCCTGCTGGCTGTGGCCTCACTTCTCTGTCTGAACTGTCCTCTGCCTGTGGCCATCCCTCTGCCTGTGGACCATCCCTCTGCCTGTGGACATGCCTCTGCCTGTGGACATCCCTCTGCCTGTGGACATCCCTCTGCCTGTGGACATCCCTCTGCCTCTTGCTGCCTTTTTCGGTGCTGCGCAGACCACCACCTCTCCACTGCTTTCCTCGCTGGACATCACCCCTGGCCAAGTGGGGTCGGTCATTTCGTCATCCACCAGCTCCTCTTCCACTTCCTCACTCTGCTCCTCCTCCTGCCCACTGGACATTCCAACAGCCTCCCTTGATGGCAACTGCGTCTCATCATCATCATCGCTCATGATAACAGATGCTGGCTCAGGGTCCACATCAGCAGGAGATGGCGAAAACTCCAGTGTTTGGGCATCACTACAAACAAATTCCTCTGCTAGCTCCTGGGATTCTTCCGGCACATCTGAAAAAGGACCCGAAAAGAGCTCCTGGGAGGGGTCAAGGGTGGGATGACTCTGTTGGCCAGGTGTGGAGGAAGGAGGGTCAGAGTGAGACTGTGTGGATGACTGGCTGGTGGACAACTGTGTGGAAGCGCTATCGGCTATCCATTGCACCACCTGTTCAACCTGCTCAGGCCTCAACAGCGGTGTAACCCGCCCCTGCTTAACTGTCCCATAAAGGCAGGGATTCTGGATGAGCGGGATCCTGGCTGATCCTCACCAGCACACATTGTATCCCCACTGGCTTCAACAAGGCCCCCAACAGCATTTCCGCGCCCCCGTCCTCGTCCACGTCCACGTCCTATTCCGCTAGCCCCCCTCCGCATTTTATTTTTTTTTTGTTGCAAATACAATATTTGGGTATATAATTAGGTATGTGAAATACTTTAGCAAGAGAACGCACAGTACAGTGGCCTATTAAAAGGCCTAGATATTGTATATTTCAAAGTACACAGCCGTGT